>VDFB02323695.1:0-234164 GCA_007258455.2 Sequoia sempervirens | reverse complement strand
TTTGATGAAGAAGCTTTCTCCAGGCATCTATATGCAGGGTGACCTAGCTGGTTGCAATGGTAACACTTCATGGTGGCAAAGTAAGAGTTACTTCTGCCTGCTCCTCTTCATCTATTTGAACCCCCTTGAGGTCCTCTTCCTCTATTATATCCTCCTCTTGAAGATGTTTCACCTCCATGCTCAGTGAGTTTTGATTCTCCTTGGTTTCTTTGGTCACTACCTCTTCCTTGGTAACCACCACACTGTCCTCTTTGATCTCTTTGATCTCTACCTTTGCCTCTGCCTCTAGAAGACTGATCTTGCCTCCTCTTGTTCCTTTCCTCTATCTTGATAGCCAACTGATAACATTGGTGTACGGTCTTGGGACTTATTAAGGCCATTTCCTCTTGGATATTCCACTTCAAACCATTGAGATACCTAGCCACTTTGAGGCTCTCATCCTTTGTCACATTAGACCTCATACAAAGCTTTTGAAACTCCTTAGTGTAAGTGCTTACATCTTGGTCTTTCTGCCTTAGGCTTTGCCTCTTCTTGTGCAATTGGATCTCATAATCATCTAGCATGTAGGATTCTTTCACTTTAGCAACCATTCCTTTCCAAGTTGCTATGGGTTGTTTTCCTTCTTTCTCCCTTTCAGTCTGGATGAACTTCCACCATGTCAAGGCTAATCCTCTCAATCTTGACTTAGCAACCTTCACCTTTTGAGCTTCAGTGACTCCATCACACTCAAAGTGATTCTCCATGCCTTCTATCCAATCCATGACTAGGTATGCTTCCATCTTTCCATTGAAAAGTGGTATACCTTCAAGTGCTTTTCCACTCAAGGCTTTCAATGCCTTCAAGAAAGGCTCTTTTTTCAAAACAGGATCAGGTACAGGGGTCTTATCCTCCTCTGCTATCTCTTCTTCTTTTGGAATTCTTCCCTCAAACTATGCACTTCTTACTGCTATCTCAAGTTGGGCTATTCTTTCCCTCAACTGCTTATTGTCTTCTTCCTGCTCTTCAACCATCTTTGCCAGTTCTGCATTGGTCACCATGGTGGAAGAATCACTTGACTCAATGTCTAACATGCAAGATTTCTTTCCCAAATCTTTCACTTGCTTTGATACCAATCTGATAGGGACAGGGTTGGATTGAGACAATCACAATCTCAATGCTCCAGGTCTCACCTTTGATAACCCCTTAGTGTCACTTCCTCCACCACTCAACCTGTAGGTCCTAAGCTATTTAGGCACCCCTGGTTCCACTGCCAACCTTGCTATCATTTACAATGTCTCAACCAACCAAATCTTGGTGCTCTTCCTCTCATGCAATTCCTAGCCCTTAATACTCTTAAAGACTAGCTCACCTCCAAATACTCCCAAATCTTGTTGCAGGGGTGTGAAAACCTTTCATGGCTTCAAAATAATCTGAAAAAGGCTCCTGATCAACCTCCATTCACTAGTTCTCCATCACTTTCAAGAAAATGTTTTCTTGGGTTTAAAAGGCTAGTAGCCTTGAGCCCCAATTAGGTCGCTGAACAGGGAAAAAAATGATTTTTCTTTCTAAACCCACCAAGTAACCTGGTTCTTTGCTTAGGAAATGTGTTTCACATGCCCTCACCCCCAAGATTCTTATGGTTTCAAGACTGCTCAGGCTATATGCTGTCCAAACACTAGTTTGGTCAAGCAACTAGGGTTACAAAACTGCTCAAAACCAGTTTTAGGACTGGTGAAAAGTTCTCCTCCTAAACGGATTGTTGGGCTATCCTCCTTGTCACCATACATGGAAAATAACTTCCCCTAAATTCTCCAAAAATAATTTCTCAAAAAGCTTCACTCCCCTGCAAGTTATCAACGATGTTCTGCAGCCTTTCCTAGCCGGGCTCTTCACTAGCTTGCCTAGGGCAAGGCTTTTCTCATAGCTCCTGCAACCAAAAGAAACCTAACTCCTACCATATTTAAAAGTACAAATATGGAGCTTGACCATGTTCCCAACAATTCCATACTTCACGGTATGGAGGGAATGCAGCCTAGAGCTCCATTTTTACACAGTTCCAGTCAAAATAGAAATAAGGAAAAAAACACATAATTTACAAGAATGGATGAAAGCGATGGAACAGCTATAAAATGTGCCAAAAAAAAACTTCTAGAGGCCTCTCTACATGCTAAAAAAACCTACAAAATGCCTCTTTTAATTCATTTAGTTGTTGTTACACAAACAAGAATAGAAAACACAAAAAATAAGATAAGAACGTTGTTTTCTTTAACTTCTGGAAAACATATTTCGTACAAAAACTTCCAACCCACCAAAAAGGTCGTGGTATCTCTTAAATATTCCTCCACAACAATTTAGGTTCTTGGGTCGAGGCTTAGATGACCTAAAAATGCATTTTTGTAAAACCCGCTGTGTTTACAAACACTTAGGCAATTTTTACAACTTAGCCAAAATGAAGAGTTAAAACTACTTAAATCTTGTTAACCTCCTTTCCAAAGTTCAAAGACAACCCCAAGAATCTAAAATAATGGTCAACATGACCTTATGAAAGCACAACAAAATTTAGACTTCCTACAAAAACTTCAATTAAGCTGAACTTTTGCCAAAACACTCCTGCTATAGTCCTCTATGAGCTAAGCGATCTTGAACCTCTTTTATCACCAGTCTTCTCAATACTTTAACTTGGTCTCTTGAGGGGGCGATTATACGGTGTCTGCCTACATTTGAGGGCATCAAAAATTGCGGCGTTTATTCTTGAACCAACACAATGGGTACATTGCTTCAAAGAGGAGCAAAATGTAGACACGAAAAATGTACCGATTGATTTTATACACCTGATCCTAATTTCACTAACACCGCTTTGTCCTGAATCATCTCCTTCGCTGGTCATTTAATTAAATAATCTTTATTTAATTAAATTCATCACACTTCATCTCTTAATTAAATAAATCAAATTTATCTGATTAAGTCATTCCCTTCTATTAATTAAATAAATCATTTTGTTTAATTAATTCTAATGTCCTCTTTTAATTAAATAATTAACTTTATTTGATTAAATCATATAGTCTCTCTCTTAATTAAATAAATCAATTTTATTTAATTAATCTCTAAATTTTGTTTATTAAATTAAATAAATTAACCTTTATTTTATTTAATCTAACATCATCCCCCTTTAATTAAATAAATCAAAATCTTTATTTAATTAAGTATAAATCGCATTCCTCTCATTTTGATTTAAAATAACCCAAAAGCCTAAGTCAAAATGGTCACATCAACTAATCTCTCTTTAAATTAATCAAATCATGATTAATCTAATCAAAATCCATCACATCCTCTAGTTTTTGTAACTTGCACAAGAAAATCATTTAATTGATTTATTAAAATTGCTAATTTCCCTCAACATGGCATCAAAAGGGAATATTCCTCCAAATTTGAAAATCCCTCCAAGTGGATTTGTCCTTCCAACAAAGCATTTAACTCCTCTTACATGTCCTTGTGCATCGAGTCAAGTGGCATTTAAGTCATTTTCTTCCACCTTCAACATGTCATTTCATAAATTTGAAATGCCACCTAATATCATTTATTGGCACATTCATCAAGATATGCTCAACAATCCTCCATTCACATCTTGACGAGTGGCATTTGGCCATTGGTTGAAGATTAGTCCCACATTCATCCATTTTTCCTCTTCTTCTCTCACTCTCATCTATAAATAAGAGGCTTTTCTTCTCATTTTGGATCCACAAGTTATGCATTTGAATCCACAACTTAGAGCAAATTCATCCATTTCCATAGCATTTCTCCATCATCATAGCTAGGTTATTGCAGATTTCATCAAGGAGCTCATTGTTCTTCATCATCAAGGGGATCATTCTTCATCAAGATTACAAGGGATTGGGAAAGGGCCATTTTCCACATCAAAATGACACCAATTCCCCCATGGGATTAAGAGTTTACATGCTTTAATAGGATTTATTTTCTTTTTTTGTTGTGTTCTTCATACATTTCCCATTTTAAACATTGTAAATGAATTGCATGTGGAATCTTAGTTCTAACTTGCATATATGACTAACATTGTGTTCGTGCAGGTCTAGGATTTGGGTTCACACTTATAAATATCAACAAGGCATTCACAGGTAAAGATGTGTCACAGTGCCAGTGCAATGCAGGAGAAGGAAGCACAATGATGAAGAAAAAGCTTTCAAGTTTTGTGCATTTGAGATGAAGGGATGCATTATGATTCAAACATGCAGCCATTGAAGGATAGTAAAAAAATCCCCTTAAAGGGATGTCACACAGATATACAATGTGAAATTCCATAATGATAGCCAAAAGAAACCTGAAAAACTCTATGCAAGAGCAAAGGATAGAGTCCTAAGGGATTCAAACACAATAATAAAAGTGCATTGCAGTCATAAATGGAGGATAATATTGGACCTTTCTCCAATCAACATGGATCAAAGTAAATGAAGGACAACTTTGGAGCCAAAGTACATATGAAGGGTGCACAAATATTAAAAGGAAGTTCAAATAGTAAGAAATACTCATTCATGAATTACAAATAAAGGTACTGAACACATATTTTGTTTTGTATCTGAGATAAGCATCATTCTTTTCATATGTTATTTTTCATATTGTCAAGTAGGCTCTTTCCTTTTCAATAAGTAAGAACACTTGTTTAAAGATGAATGAGCATGAAAAGAAATCAACATGAGCATCTTATGCTTTAATGAAGTTTTGATGCAATATCATGATAAGAAGAAAGGGGTACATTGATTTTTGTCACCACTTGTCCTTTTCATTTTCAAGTTTAAATGGAGTAGGTATAGTGAGGCCAGGTTTCTTTTACTATCAACATCCATGGAGAATGGTTCTCTTTCATCTTCATATGTAAGCCATAAAATTTTCCTCTCAATCAGCACACACTCTATAAAGAGTTCTAAAAGGTGGACAATCATCTATAGAAATGAAAGAGGACAGTGAAACATGGAGCAAAAATTTTGTCTTGATCAAAGACTCACAACAAGAGTATGTACAGTCACTATACCATGCAAATTCTAGTAGTAAGACAACATGAGGGGTTGTCATTGAAAGGAAAGTATGGTGTACTCTAATAGAGCAGCCCCAAGCATCATAGCAACCACAAGAATTGAACATGGGGTGGTTGTCATGAAGATTAAGTGATCACACAATAGTCATCACTCACAATAGAAACAATGTATTTCAAACAAATAGTGAACAAGTGGAATAGTCACATGATGACCAAAATCGCCTTCTCATAGTTATATCAAAATGAAGATTACAACTCTTATCATATCATGTCATAGATTCAAGATTATATTACAGAAAATTATCTATTTGAATCTTTGAACAAAACAACATTTGCAACTTCAGAGGTTTGATCTAGTGAGAACAATTCACTAGATAGGGAATCAAATTCAAAGTAAACAAACAGGGGATAGTCATCCAATGCATATTATGGCATTTGTTTTCATGAGTTGCAAGGGTTCCAAAAGAATTAATGAAATCTATCATTTCTTGCATTTTATTTCAATATATAATGTCAAAAATATGCTACAAGACTGTCATGTTGACAGTGGAATCTCTACTCAAATCATTTCCAACTTGGATATTCGAAGCAAAACATGGGACATCTCTGTATATCTATGGTTTTGGCATTCCATGGTACTATTCACATTAAAGAAAATATGCACGACAACCATGCCAATCTCACAGGAGCATGTGCATATGATAGTCATTATGGATCTTAATGAACATTTTCAGTTACAAATATGACTAACATTCCAATGTTGCATTTTGAAATACATAGTAAGCATTCTATTTTCAAATGGAGGAAAGGAGGTCTTGGAATGAGCCCAGAATGGGGTCTTTTAGAAAAGAGCAAAAAATGCAAAACCCACTTGGGGTTTTATCAATAGTCACAAAATGAAGAATGAAATGAGGAGATTTCTCTTTATTTTTCTTCATATAATGCACAATGGGGTTTCATGAGACCGAGCAGTGGCCATTTTGAAAAGGTAAAATATACAGAGAGGAGGGTTTTTCCTTATTTTTTCAGAAAATATAATATCAAACCCTTGGCCATGAAGTAAAGTAGAGGACCCATTAGCTATTTTCTGAGAGAAATAAAAATACCTAGATGTGGAATGGAGTTCTTTTTTTACAAAATGAAGTTAAATGCACAAAACCTAGTTTCTCTTCATGGTTGTGGCTTGAAGAGTCTTTTTCCTTCACAAAAAACTAGAACCCACTTGGGGTTTTGAATACAATTCAAATACAGAGAATAAGAAGGGGTGTTTCTTCCATTATACCTACTAAAGGTGCCATTTTTTGGAGAAATACAAATTCTGGAGGGTTTTTTCCCTTTTTCTTATAGAAATGTCAAAGAAGAACCAGAGTTCGAGGTTGCAAGATAAATACCATTGAAAACACATAGTAAGCTAAGTATTTTCACCATTTTTACTGTATGGAGAAAGCTCGAAATGAGCTTAGTTTTGCATAAAAGAATGGAGAAAAATTGAGGTGTATGACAGATGGAGCTTACCCAAGCTCAAATTATTGATTTTTACTAAATATGCCAATCATTAACCTCCATTAGAGCTTCAGAAAATCATGTCCATGGTGGCTAGAAGCAAGAAAAAATCCCACTGGCAAGGCAAGCAAAGTTTACATCAGAAAAGCACAAGGAGGCCATGGCATTCAAAGCTGAAATGGCTTTCAAATGGTGTGAAAAAGCCATATTTTTATTAAAAAGGAGCTTTTACCTCATTTTTTAGTATTTTGCACGGGAAATCACACAGGATCTGGCACAAAATCACCATGAAAGTGCACTTGTTGAAACCCTATGGCGGCCATAGGAGGAACTCTCCAGAAAGCTCGATGGAGAAATGAAAGACTTTTGAAAAGTCTTTTTTATTTATTTTGTGTTAGGGTTTGAACCCTATTAAATGCCAACCAAGGTATTTTTTGCCTTGTTTTTAAAAAATTCCAAAACACAACTAATGCATGCCATGGTTGAATGAAGTCTTGTGCCTTAGAAATTTTTTGCCTTATGTTACATTTTCAAAACTTAGGCTATTTTTGCCTTGTAATTTCCAAAACCATGCCTTAGTGTATTTCATGTCTCTTTGAAAAATTGATAAGTCCTCAAGACTTATGTGATGCATAGGCTGAACCATTGATCTTTTTGCATATATTTGGAGATGTAAAATGTTTGACCAAGTGATAATTGTAAATCACTTTTGTCAAATATGGCTTTTAAATGCAAAAATTAGGGTGAGTTGGATTTTATCAATGCCTTGGGGGGGTTTGAATTGGTTTTAATGCTTTTACAAGCATTTGGAGAAGATTGATGTAATTACTGTTATTTTGCATTTATTCTGAAATTGTAAAACATTATTTAAAGTGATGTATTTATAAATCACTTTATTTTGATGTTATCTCATAATGCAAAATGTTGATGTAATTCAAGGAATGATGGGGCCTATGATTCTGTATTCTCATTTTGAAATGTAAAATAATTTGGTTAAGTGATGTTATTATAAGTCACTTAATCAAATTATTATCTTATTATGCCTTTTTCAAATGCACCAAAAGTGTGGGTCAAATAGGTTGAAGACATGTTTGAGAAAAATGATGACTAGCCAACATGGAAAAAGTGTGGGAGGTTGTCTTTGACTATTTTTGGAGGGAATAGGCTATTTGGAGGCAGTTTTTTCACATTTTTAGTGTGACTATGGTCTTGGCTTGACCTTGCTTCATGTGGAGGACATTTTGGAGTGATTTTAGAAGGTTCTTTTTGGCATTTTTTACTGCAACCGACCAAAATCTTCTAGATGGACTTGTGTGAATGAGTTGTTTGAGTTTTGCTTAAGTAACTTCAATCTTTGTAATTGAAGTTAGTTCTTTCTTTCCAACGGAGTGATAGTTTATTTTCTGAAGTTTTATCTTTTCAACAGGAGCAGTATTGTAACTTAGAGATAAATTTGTATACTAGTGAGTACCTTGAATCAATGATATTGAATATTTTCCTTCTCATTTCATGCTTTATTGTGTGCATCTAGTGGTTGATCAAATTACTTGTGAAATTTAGCTTTTCCTTGTAATTTTGTCTCATTGTTAAGCCCCTGTTTTGCAGAAAAGTGTATTGTTGCAGGTTATAAGTTGTGTTAGTAAATGAAAAGGCTTTTAGTTGTGAAATATTTTCCTTCTAGGAGTTTAGCTTTAGAACCTCCTTATAAAATACTTATGCAAGAATGCATACAGAATTAGTTGTGTAAACCAGGATTTGTCAAATTGTTTGAATGTGTGTAAGTTGTTTGCAAGTCTTAGTTAGTTTTTTTGGTGTACCATCCTTTAAATTCTTTTAGTTAAGATTCATCTTCATGTACCCTCTTACTCCTTCCTCTAGAAAAAATTAGATTAGTAGTAGTTAGGTGACACCAAAAGGGGAGCCAACCCATAATCTGGAGGTCTACTTTCACAATAGGATACCCACAACCTGAAAGTAGTCCCATGTTGCTCCAAATTTGCTTTAGTTTTCCACAACTTGGCAGAGGGGTGAAAATTTGGATAGTTAACACTTTGAATTTGTAAGTTGGGCAAACAACAGGTGACTATCTTCGGTGGACTTGAATCTCACCAAAAATTTCTCGCTCATAGTTTCCCAGCTTGTGATACTACCTAATGCCAGGTGATCGAACTAGTTGGCAACATTTCTTGCAAGAGTCTCCACAAATAGACACATTGTGATGTCTTCATGTGCTACGTGCAAGATGGTGCAAGCCGTTGTGAACGCAGAAAAAATTTCCTCCACGTGTTCAATTCCATCATCATGAAACCGAGGAAAGCGCTTCCTTGAACCTTTAGGTAACTCATGATTTACCTGAAAATCCAAAGGTCCAATGTTATTACCCCAAGGTAATGGGGGTGGACATCGTTGATTTCTATCAGCATTTCCAGCATTATCATTCTTATCATCCATTGCTTCTATATGGATCATGCAATAGGATGCTAGAGGGTCATTCTTGTGTCATAAAAGTGTTATCTTTTCTTGAAGTTTTATGCCTCGTGCCCCACAGTGGGCACTAGAAAACTGTTGGAGTTTCAATTCGCACCTTTGGAATGCGTATTGGAAACAAATAGTTATGCATAGTATTAACTGCTCTTCAAATTAGGAGGGGAAGCTCCCTCTTTTGCTGATATGCGTACAAAGTAAATTATTCTAAGTTCCTATCTTTTTGACTCAGCTGGTAGAGGAACAAGGTTATAAAAACAAATACATTGTAGCTAAGGTTTTCTTTGGTTTCAACAGGTCTTAACTACAACTAGGCTAATACTAAAATTGTCATATCTGCTCTAGAAAAATAGAACAAGATGAATTAGGAGCATTTAAGAATGGTTGACGATAAAATCTATCTCAGGATTCCCAAGGAGGTGGAACACTCTATCCAAGGTGTAGGATGAAATAAAGGTTATTAGAAACAACATGAAATCATAAGCTAGTTCTTAGGATTCCCAAGGAGGTGGAACACTCTATTCGAGGTGTAGGTTGAAAAGAAGATTACTAGAAACAAACATGAAATGACAAAATAGTTCTCAAGACTTCTAAGGAGGTAAAATAATCTATCTGAGGTGTAGGTTGAAAAGAAGATTACTAGAAACGACATCAAACGACAATATTTATCTCTAAATTCCCAAGGAGGTAAAATACTCTATTCGAGGTGTAAATATGAAAGAAAGATTATTAAACTAGAAATAGTAAATTTGGGACAGTAAATTGCATAATGAGACACACACACAATAAATGATCAAACTAGCTTTATATTAAATAAAGTGAACAAATATTGAATAGCAATATTGCAGGAAAGGTGGCACAATAATTTTTAATCACCAGTAAAAGTTAAAACACAATGAGCAAGGGTGCTCTTATTTATAGAATCTCAAAGGAGTAGGGAACCCTAAAATATCCTTGAGTTAGCATTCAATCTTGCCATCATGCAAGATTTATTCCTATGTCTAAATAAACATAACCTAAAAATTAACTAGAAAAACTACCTCAGTTAACTGATTCTAAACAAACTAGAACTCCATATGTACATAGGTATCTCCAAAATAGACATGCATGATTTGTGGGATAGCGAGTTAACTTGGAAAGAGGCATCAAGTTAACTGTTGTGTTTAATGTCTATTTGGAAGAGGTGGGATGTCCTAACTTAGTAGTTCACTGGTTGTGATATGAGCAATCAACTCCTCCAAGAAGTTGTTATCTGCCTCATCATCCAGAGATCGTCACATGCCTCAACTATTAGCTTATTTCCTGTCAGCAACTTGAGCAATCTTAGAAATGTCTGCACACTTCAATTGGCAGTTCATTGATTGGTAACTTTGGCAGCTCTGTAACTAGAGTGATGATCTTTATTTCTTCTCCAACTTTATGCTTTTGATGCTTTTCTTGATTCTTCTCGTTTTGCATGATGAAACCACAAAGTTTGACTGTGAACACTCTAGCTATGAGAAATACCCATGAAATTTCTATGCACATAGAATTCTAACAATTTTCAACCCTCTAAATGAGCCTTGGAAGGCTATCAGCTATACAAGGCATGAAACCATGTGGATTTTGAGTGACTACACCTGTCAAATTGTTTGAATCAACCCTTCGAATGCGCTTGATGCAAATCGGTGTCGGATTTTCTTATGAAATTGTGATTCAAGACCAATTTGGTCTTAAATTCAGTTTGAGTGAATTACATATTGAAAAACTAGACTGTTGACTGTAACCACGGATATGTTCTGACAATTTTTTTTAGTGAGCCAAAAATAGCTTATGATGAGTCTAAAAATACCCTGTCAAGGTGAAATTTTTTACGAAAAATTTCGAGACATGTGTTTTGTAGAGAATGTATATATAAGCAAACCCACAACGCCAGAAATTCAAAAAAGTGCTTTTTCGCTTGCCATGTAAAGACTTTTCAAAAAAAAGCAGCAGGGGGTAGCGGGGGCTTCAGAAGCTTTTTCTCCTAAAAAATTCTAACATATGGGTTTTGTAGCCGCCAATGTGTTGATCAAACCTAGTTTCTCTATTTTTTGAAATGATGACTTTTTCCATGGCATGCAAAGGAATCTTCAAAAAAAAGCAAAACTTCAAAAAGAAGGAAGTACTAGGGCAATTTTCTCGAAAAAATCTAGAACATGGGTTTTGTTGCCAATGTTGTGCTGATCAAACTCAGATGACCATATTTGTGAAAATTTGTCATTTAATTGGACATGTGAGAGAAAACCTAAGACAAGGATAAAAGAAATATGAGGGTTAGAAAATAAAAGTTACAAACTGCCTTTGTCAATCCTCAAGAAAAATGCCTCCTTCAATCCTTAATTTGATGAATTCTTGGAAAGAATGTGTTGGAAAAATGGAGCATGAAATATTATTCCTCTCTGCAACCTGAACAAAGAACCTCAAAGAACACTGAAAATGGCCTTCGTTTGATCCTTCAAAAGGTGTTGGAGATAAAATAGTTGATTTTAGCTTCAACCTGCAAGAAATAATGAAGGTGTGAGGCCTATGCTTGAATAAATAAGCATTTTGGAGGTGGTAGTGCCAGTTAGGTAGGTACGCCTACCCTAATTGAGTTAATCCTCATGCATGCCTCATGAACTAAAGTTCTCCATTAATTTTGGACACCATATGTGTAGTGGAAAACTAATGTGTTATGAACTTGGTAAATTTTACACAATTTAGGGGTGTGCCAAGCTAAACAGTCCTCTTGACATTGCAAGCCTACATTAAATTATCAATTGAGGTGCATAAAATTATGATGGTAATCCACTATATGTGTCTTCACAGGCTTGTGCTAACCTAAATTACACTTTAAAAACTTATTCAAACTATTCTACTTTGTTGGAATTTAACATAATTGCAAAAACAATAAAATTAGTTATAGAACTTAGTGGCTATGGGTACTTGCAGCATAAGCTGTAGGTGACTACTAAAACTATACGAATGTAAAATCAATTTGAAACTATTAAAAATGATAAAATAACCAATCCTAATCTCCGGAGAACTGTGATCTAACTCTGTTCATGAACATTCACGACTTAACTAACCATAAACCATGTAGTTGTAATGCACGTGTAGGATAATGAAAAAAGAGTTAATGAAAATACATAAATAAACAGAGAAGTAAATGAAGTGAAGAACAATACCTGAGTGGCCAACTCAAAATTCTACCCCACTTAGCTAAAACCAAATCTAATTCAGATTCTCATGCATCCATGCATCATACAATTTCATTCATCGCACAACACCAGATATTCAGACAGAATCCTTGCAGATTTTATTCCATAATATCATTGTAACATGTCTCTGGATAACTAGAAAACTAGAAAACTACTAACTAATAACAGCTTGTATTCATCAACTAACTGAACTATAAATTCATCCCCTGACTTTATACAAAACGGGGAGTCTTATTCGAACTACCAACTAACTAACTAACTGTAATCATAAATCTCACTCCTAGATACGAGGATGTGAAACGATGATTGATTATTCATCTAACTGAAAAAGAGACCTATTCAAATAAGGACAGCTTACATGTGAAACACGTAGGCAAATTTCCAACATTCAAGAACAAATATCTTCTAACATTTATTCCTTCCATAATGACCACACTCAACTCCACAGCTTCTTGTACTTGATCGACTTAAACTTAATTAATTCCATGTTCTGCTTCTTTGGTGTTTGCTACAAATACTCCTTTCTAGTTACCACATGTTGAGTATGCAAAGAGATTAATCCACACACATAGATATGAAACTAACCACTTATAATCAAATCACATAATTTCATCCATATACATATATATTCATATTTAAACCATGCAATGCTACAAATATTTCACAATATTCATTTCCACAAAAATGGGTTCAAGGTTGCAAGGTATATATGATAAGATAACATATTATGGAAGTATCATCTAAGAGATACTTTAAAAACATATATAAAGTGTCTTAAAAGTATATGAAAAGCAACAAAAAGATACTAATAACTAGACCCATCAATATGCAAGAGGTAGCATGCAAAAATCACAACTGAAGTTTAAACAGTCAAACTTTGACTTTTGGCGCCCCAGCTTGAGAGAGTTATAATTTTTTTAAGGATTTTCAACTTTTGCTATGACGAGCTGCCACTATTTGACCCTAAATTTTGGATGCTCGGTTGATCCAGAAGCTTAGCTGACAGATTCATCATGTAGTTGGAACAAGTCTGACAAGATGTTGTTGGGAGTTGTGAGTGCTAAAAATTGAATCTAGTGCCTTGAATTCTAGGGCGGCATTTCCCAAAAAGGTACTTTTTTCACCAGACTTAGTCATTTTTTGGATGTCTTGTCAGTCTCATCAATTTGACCCTCCATGCTTCAATCTATAGTTGTCGATGTTTGGCGACACCCGCGAATATGTTGAGACATGGAACAAAAAACCAGTTCAATTATAGAGAGAACAACTGGTATTGCAACGTCTGAAATTTGATTTATGATGCTCAAATTCAAGGGTGCCCCTGGCCTACAAGGGCACAATTGACCTTATGAGATACATTTTTTTAATTTGTAACTTTTGATGAAATGCTCCAGTTTTTCCCTCATTGTCGGGAGATGGACTGCTTCGATGTTCGTGTTGATGATCTCATCACAGAGATTGAAAAAAATTGAAGAGATGATCTTGGGAGTGACGAAGTCAAAAGGCTACATTTGATGCCCTAGAAAGTTGGGCGCCTTTCTCAAGGAAGGTGCATTTTCTTTGGCACTTAGCCAAATTTTGATGTTTTTCAACTCGCCTTCATCTTCGGTATTTTATGCTTGATCTTCATTCATGGGAGTTTGGAAAGTCCCAAGAGCTAACTATTGGATTCACCGCATAACTAGAAGGATTCTGAGCAGATCTCTTGGAGAAGATAGCTGTTGAAAATCTCATCTAATTGACCAAAAGGCTAGGATCCCCTAGCCTGTAGAGGTACATTTGACATTTTGACTTTCATTTTATCCTCTGTTTTATGTGCTCACTAGATCAACAACTATTGTCGTTTGATATGTCTTATGGACTAACAAATGGATTCATCGTGTAGCTGGACTAAAGCCAGGAAGATCATCTAGAGATGGTTACTACAAAAACTACTATTTTATGGGCTTTATTATGGGGCACCCCTGGGCTACAGGGTTGAAAATTCCATAATTTGAGTGTTGTCTTTGACATTTGTTGCCTTCAACAACTTCTACCTTCATCGTCGTTTGTCAGTGTTTGACAAATCTGTTGGATTCACTTGGCGATTCACTGGAAAGTTGACAAAAATCCAAAGAAGGTGATTGGTTTTGCAAACATTAACGACTACATTTGACCTCTCAAATTCAAGGGCGCCTCTAGCCTGTAGGGTTGCAATATGCACCAGACTTGGTGATTTTCTGATGATTTTCACCTTTTCACGTTTCACGATCACCATGTTGCTAGGCTGAGTTGACTGCGTTGAAGCATTGTTGGTGCTGCCGCGAGTACGTTCACCATTGTGACTGCATTCACCATTTTACATGTACAGATACTGCAAAGTTGACTTGGGCATTGACTACAAAGCATCTCCTTTGTAGCAAGGCGAACTGTTTCCAAACTTAGAATATTTTTTACATTTTTCACCATTTGAAAATCCCCTCAATTGTGAAGCAAATTTTTGAGCATCTTTCACCATAGAATATTCGCTGAAGATTTTGAGGCTTAGATTTTGACACTTGGTACTAGCCATCTGCCATTGTTGACCTTAGAGGTCCTAACTTTCCTCTTGAAAAAGTGAAATAGACCCACCAGAGCTAAACTGACTTTTTCTTGATTCTGACTTCACCAATGTGATCATGAAGCGAAATAAGCCAATCAAAATTATTTTCAGTCATTTCTATAAAGATCCTATTTTTTAGGGTTTTTCCTAAAAATAGGGGCCCAAAACCCTAATTTTCAAAATTTTCAAGTATCTCCCAAACACTAAACCCACAAAAATCCCATGACTTGTTTGACCTAAAATTGACTTTTGATGATAATTTTACAAGATTTAGACCATTTTAATCAAAATGCCTTATTGAAGCAAAAAAATTATTTTGGGTACAACAAATAACAGTAGTCAAAAATTTAGGAGTTGTCCTCTTAGCTGCAAAATGTCCTCCATAAGGTTCATCATGACATGCCTTGAGAATATCATGGACTTCATCCTCTTTGATGCACCTTTGATGTAGGAGCATCACTCAAACATGTGTTTTTGATGCTTTTTTTGATGATAAGTGTCATGTGAATTGGTTTAGGTTTGGGAGGTCCATTGGGATCATAAATCCAATGGGTTAGATAGTTTGAATAGGCTAGAAATTCAAATTGTGATTTTCCCACCAAAAGTGCAATTTGAATTCTAGGTGATGTTTTGGCTTGCTACAAGGTTGGGAGTTTGTTCTTAACTCTTGGTTTTGGTTTTGCTAAGTCTAATAAGGTTTGGAAGACCATGGTTTTCCTTCTAAAGTTCCTTTTTTGATGTTTTATTATAATATCTAGGTTGAAAGTTGCAAAAAGGGAAAAAATGTCAAGTTTAATGACATGGATATTAGGGTTGTTGATGAAAAAGAGTTATACTCAACCTATAAGTATTTTTGAGGTTCTTTCAGGCCGAATCAATGAAAAAACATGCTCCAAGAAGTTGAGGAGCAAGATTTCATGAGATATACCCTATTTTGATCATTTTATGACAGTTTTTTCTAAGAAAAATAGTAAAAAATAGATTGGTACAAACATGTACGACATAGTTTCAGGTCTTTGATTGCATGGAATGATAATGGAATGTCTTAAGGTTCAAATGCAAGCGGTTTGAAGTGATTTCATTGAGTTTTTCTCAAGTTATGGAAAAAATAATGCTCGATGCCCTGTTCAAAAACTAGGGTTTTCAGCAATAAAGATTTGCTCATATCTTTTAATTCAATTGTTGGAAAATTATGAAATTTGGTACATAATTTTTGTAGTTCTTTTTGCAATTTCCCTCCAAAGGGCGGGTGGTAATTCATTATTTTGTGAGATTTATTGAAGACAATGTGTGTTCTTGAGCAATGGGATTGTTTAAACCCTAGTCTTTCTGAGGGTTTTGTTGAAGATACATTGTTTTGAGTTAAACCTTATCAGGTAGAGTTGGAGGGAGGCTTGTAGAGTGTGAACAAGTGTCTAGGATCTAAAAAATGTCAAAGAAAGTGAATGTTGATGCCTTTTGAGAGTGTGAGCTTAGGAAAATATGTTAAAGAGCAGTTTGTGGGGTGTCATTTGCTATCACCATTGAAAGATCAGAAAATATTTTGTTTTTTGTTGTAAAACCCACATTTTCATTATTCTTTATAGTCCATTGTGTTTGAAGTTACTTTTCCTCTACATCATTTTTGGTATCAAAGCTAGTTGAGCAAGAAAGTCAATATTAGGGTTAAGAAAGAAAAGAAAGATGCCTCCAAAAAATGCTAAAATGGTGGTAGAAAGGATAGCAACATAGTTGGGAGAAGCCCTTGCTAGAGAAATGAGGGAGATGAGATTCAATTTGGATGCAAGACTTAGTACATTTGAAGCTAACCAAAGAAGACGAATGGTTACAAGAGATGTGAGTGACCAAGAAGAAGAAGTGGTAGATGAAGCACCTCAAGAAGAACCTCGAGAAGAGAGGGATGTTAATGAAGTGAGGTTGGAAAGATAGTTGAAGGAAGTCAAGAGTGAAGGAATCAAGGTGAAGGTGGAACTGCTAGTATATACAGGTTTTTTGAATGGTGAATAACACCTAGATTGGATAGGGGAGTTGGACAAGTACTTTGAATTGGAGGAGGTACCTAAAGAACAACAAGTAAAGTTGGCCAGGACCAAGCTGAAAGGTCATGCATCCCTATCGTGGGATTATGTTCAGGAAGATAGGAAAAGGAAAGGAAAATCCAAGATTACTTCTTGGGATAGGATGGTTTCCAATTTGAAGGGAAAATTCATGCCTAGTGACTACATGACTCAGTTGTGTAGGAAGTTGTAGAACTTGAAAAAAAAGGATATGGGAGTGAAAGAGTACACTGAAGAGTTTTATAAGTTGAGTATTAGATCAGGACATATGGAAGATGATACTGTTAAGGTTGCAAGATACCTTAATGGGTTGAAGTATAGCTTGCAAGCCTCAGGACGCTTGAAGAGTGTTATCAATTGACCTTAAAGGTTGAGGAGAAGTTCAATAGGAAGCAAGAAATGCAAAACATAGATAGAGGAAGGACTTACAGAGGTACAAGTCAATATGTTGATAGAGGACAATCACAAAGAGATAAAGGTGATTCAAGCATCTCAAAATAACAAGCACCAAGTTCAAGAGGGGGTTTCAGAGGAAGAAGGCCTCACAAGGAAATGCTACAAGTGCAACAAGTTTGTTGGTCATCAAGCTTGGGAGTGTCCAGAAGAGCAAGAAACTACCACATTTAGGAATGAAAGGAGGACTCAAGTTGCTCAAGGAGGAGATGAAGAAACTATTAACTCCTCACCATCACCAAAAGAACTAGAGATAGGAGAATCCTTGCTGATGAGAAGGACATTGATTAATGTGCCAATGGAGAAGGAGCCACCACAAAGGAAGTCATTATTCAGGACTATTTGCAAGTTCCAAGGTAAGTGTTTCAAATTTGTTATAGTTTCAGGTAGTACTGATAATTTAATTACTATTGAGATGCTAGAGAAACTAAATTTGAAGGGATTGCCTCATCCTACACCTTATAAGGTGTCATGGTTGAATAAGGGGCAGAAAGTACTAGTTAATGAACAATGTTGGGTAGAGTTCCAAATAGGAAGGTATAAGGACAAGGTGTTATGTGATATCATTCCAATGGATGTATGTCATGTGCTATTTGGTAGGCCATGGCAATATGATAGAAAAACAATGCATGATGGTAGGAATAATTCTATGTTTTGGAGAAGGATGGAGTTATCTACACCTTAGCACCTTTGAAGGAGGAAGATAAAGACCAAAAGGTTGGATCAAGTGTGATGATAGTGGGTGAAAAGGAGTTTCTAAAGCCAATGGAAGAGGAAAATATAGGTTTTTCAATGATGATCAGACATAGGATTGTCATAACAACAACAAGAATTGATGAGTTGCCTTAGGAAATTCAAGACATGTTGAAGGGTTATGCAGATACGGTTGTTGATGAACTTCCTAATTCTTTGCCTCCAATGATAGATATTAGTCATCATATAGAGTTGCTAGAATCGAAATCCAAAGCTTTTAATTCAATTGAAGATGTTGAGCATATGCAATTGGAATTTGAGAATGAAAACCAAGTTATCTCTAATTTGCAAAGGCAGCTTGGTGAATGCTAGTTAATACAAGATGGAAATAGGGATCTACGTCCCAAGATAGAGGTCTATTTATCTGTTTTACAGTCTGATATTTACAAAGAATGGGAAGCTAGGCATGCTTTGACTCTTTTAGAAGAGGAAAACAAAACTGATCAAGAGTCTATGCTTGATGGACCATAATGGCCAGAGACAAAAAGAGGAGAAAAAGTACTCTCATTGATTATATTAGAGTGCAAGAAGAAAGGTATAAGGAACTTGCTGAGGAGAATGAGAAAAATCAATTTTCATTGCAAGATTCATTCATTTCACTGGAAGATACATATTCAACATTGACTAACCAAGGTAGTAATATAGGTGGATTGCAAAATCAATTACAACATTGTGAAGTGCTTTTCTAAGAATTATCAGAAGTTGAAAATACAATCCAATGTCTAGAGGGTGTGTTTCAGGAAGCTAAGTCGTGTCTTCAAGACAAGGAAAACATGAAATCTAAGTTTGAGACTTCAATTACATGATTTAGTGATAAATTATTAGTTTTTGAAGCCATATTGCCATAGAATGTCAAAGATGCAAATAATGCAGCAAGGTCAAAGGAGGATCAAATTTTAGAAATGAATTCTAAGTTTGACAGGCAGGATAAGATTGGATATCTTTACAAAGATTTCAAGAGACCTAAGGTAAAAATGAGATAGGTAGTAGAATGTTTGAAAGATATGCAGGGTAGTTTAGAGGATGTGAAGCAAGAATCTACATATCAGATTAGCAAGTTGCAGGGCTCCAAGATGGAACACATTGACAAAGCCTTAAAGGGTGCAAACAAGGAGCTAGCTTTATGCAATGGACAATGCACTTCTTTGGAGAAAATGTTGAGTATCAAGGATGAGACTTTGTGGGAAAAATAAAGAGATATCTTATTTCCAAAGAGACATTTGACCACAAGTTGAGGTAATTGGACAGTTGCAATTGGAGTTGCAAACCTCCTCTCAGATGGAATTGAGTTTATTTTCTTTCCCTTGGGAGTATGATGTAGGATTATCACTCAAACATGTGTTTTTGATGCTTTATTTTGATGATAAGTGTAATGTGAGTTGGTTTAGGTTTGGGAGGTCCATTGGGATCATAAATCCAATGGTTTAGATAGTTTGAATAGGCTAAAAATTCAAATTGTGATTTTCCCACCAAAAGTGCAATTTGAATTCTAGGTGATGTTTTGGCTTGTTACAAGGTTGGGAGTTTGTTCTCAACTCTTGGTTTTGGTTTTTCTAAGTCTAATAAGGTCCGGAAGACCATGTTTGTCCTTGTAAAGTTCCTTTTTTGATGTTTTGTTACAATTTCTAGGTTGAAAGTTGCAAAAAGGACAAAAATGTCAAGTTTAATGACATGGATATTAGGCCTATTGATGAAAAAAGACTTATACTCAACTTGTAACTATTTTTGAGGTTCTTTCAGGCTGAATCAATGAAAAAACACGCTCCAAGAAGTTGAGGAGCAAGATTTCATTAGATATACCCTATTTTGACAATTTTATGACATTTAAAAAAAATAGCAAAGAACAGATTGGTATGGACTTGTACGACATATTTTTAGGTTTTTGATTGTGTGGAATGATAATGGAATGTCTTAAGGTTCAAATGCAAGTGGTTTGAAGTGATTTCATTGAATTTTTCTCAAGTTATGGCAAAAACAACGCTCATTGCCCTATTCAGAAACTAGGGTTTTCAGCAATAAAAATTTGCTCATATCTTTTAATTCAATCATTGGAAAATTATGAAATTTGGTACATAATTTTTGAAGGTATTCTTGCATGTTTCCTCCAAAGAGTAGGTGGTAATTCATTATTTTTTGAGATTTATTGAAGATAGTGTGTATTCTTGAGCAATGGGACTGTTTAAACCCTAGTCTTTGTGAGGGTTTTGTTGAAGATACGTTGTTTTGAGTTAAACCCTATTAGGTAGAGTTGGAGGGAGGCTTGTAGAGTGTGAAAAAGTGTCTAGGATCCAAAAAATATCAAGGCAAGTGAATTTTTATGCCTTTTGAGAGTGTGAGCTTAGGAAAATAGGTTGAAGAGCAGTTTGTAGGGTGTTATTTATTGTCACCATTGAAAGATCAAAGAATTTTGTGATTTTTGTTGTAAACCCACATTTTCATTTTTCTTTATAATCCATTATGTGTGAGGTTAATTTTCCTCTGCATCAACCTTGTCATTATTTTATCAAACCCTACATAAAATAAATATCCAGCTACCCACGAATAAGGAATTTTTTTGAATTAAATGTCTTTTCTCCCTTGGTGATAGATGTGGTGGTGTTCACCCTACATCTAGATAATTGGTGATGTTTGCATACCAAGGTGTATGCAAAGATAGGGAAAATAAGTTCTCATCTAGAAATGAATCATCTACAATATCCTCTTCTAACTTTGTTGGCAATCTGGAGAGAAAGTTTGCTACCACATTTACTTTTCTTGGTTTATCTACTATGGTGATATCAAACTTCTGAAGTAGCAACAACCATCTCACAAGTCTACCCCCGACTACTAGTTTTTTCATCAAGTACCTAATTGATGTATGGTGTGTTTGGATAAATATAGAATATCTTGTGTTGTAGTGTATGAATTTGATGATTGCATTGACTAATACTAACATTTCCTTTTCAATCACTGTGTAGTTGAGTTTTTCCCCTTGAAGGTTCTTACTCATATAATATATGGCATACTCTAGATTCCATTCCTTTTTTCCTAACACAGCTCCAATTGTAAAATAAAAAGCATTAGCATGGATATGAAAAGGCAATGCCCAATTTGGCCCTCTTAATACTGGTGTCTTTGTAATTACTACTTTAAGAGCTTCAAAGGCATGTTGACAAGCATGTGTCTAATCAAACTCTACAGCTTTGATAATAAGACAAATAATGGTGCTACAATCTTACTAAAATCTTGTATAAATATTTTGTAGTAGCCAGCATGGCCAAGGCTTCTGACATCATTTTATTTATGTGGCATAGGCAGTGTTGATATTATCTCTATTTTATTTGGGTCTACTTAGATTCCTTTATTGAAGGAAAAAGTGTCCCAAGACTACTCCCTCAACCATCATCACGAAGCATTTCTCATGAATCAGGGACAAGTGGTGATCTTGAAATCTCTATAACACCTTCTCCAAATTATCAAGTGATTCTTTTTAGGTATTCCCATAATTTGTAAAATCATCCATGTAAGCTTCCATGGAATCATGAGAAAAATCTAAGAATATGCTCAGTACTACCCTTTGGAAGGTGGAAAGTGCATTGCATTGCCCAAATAGAAAAACAAAGTAAGAATATGTACCCAATGATATGTAAAGGTTGTCTTGTCTCGGTCTTTTGGGGCTATCTCAATCTGGTTATATCCATTAAACCCATCCAAAAGGGAAAAGTATTGCTTTCCTGCTAATGAATATAGTACTTGATCAATGAATGGGAGGGGAAAGTTGTCTTTTCTAGTTGATGCATTCACTACTATATTTGACTCCAATTTTTTATGAAGGTTTGTTGAAATGTCGACAACATATTGTCAGAATACCGATGAATTTCTGAACTAATTTTTGTTGCTAAATTTTCATCGTTTTCTCGACTAGCTTTAAACCATCGAACTCACAACTCAACTTCGTCACTTGTTGCCACAAAAAAAGGGATTTGGTGTTCATCGGCATATCGACAAAAAATTTATCATTATATCGATGACCAATAGATAGAACACAAGTGGCATGCCTTTTCCAAAGTGTCAGAACAACATAAATTCGTTGCAATGGCAACGCAATAGGCAAGTCATTACGATGAACATTTTGTCAGACGTGTTGCAAATATCGATGAAAGATCAAGACTGTTACAGCGATCAAAATTGCCTGAGAAGATATATCGGGAGGACCGGCATGTGGTCTTAGCGATGAAGTTTCATCGGCGAGATACTTATCTTGTCTCATCGATGAAGCACGAGGGAAGCATATCGGCAAGACATATACCATCGGAGTAATATCTGAATGTCTACCTGACCTACTATGTCATGCCGATAAGATTACATCGACAGGAGTCTTGGTGACATACTTGAGATCGAAAGAACAACAACATAAGTTTGTCAAAATTGTGACGTAATAGACAAGTCATTACGACGAAAGTGTCTTTGGACGTTTTGCAAATTCGTCAAATGCTTTTGGAGGTTCGTTGGTTGCGGTCATCGAAAGTTCAATGAAATAATGCAATTTTTTAAATTAAAAAAACTATTTGTTCAAATGTAGGCATATCAGTGAAAGATCAAGACTGTTACAATGATCAAAATTGCCTGAGAAAATATATCAGGAGGATTGGCTTGTGGTCTCAGTGATGAAGTTTCATTGGTGAGATACTCATCTTGTCTCATTGATGAAGCATGAGGGAAGCATATCGGCAAGACATATACCATCGGATTAAGTTCTGAATGTCTACCTGACCTGCTATGTCATGCCGATAAGATTACATTGGCAAAAGTCTTGGTGACATACTTGAGATCGAAAGAATAATCATCAGGGAGACTCACCATGTTGAGGAAACTGTAGAATATCCTAGTGATACATGATCTCTTGCCGATGAAGATACAAATGGATCAAAATAATTATCGGGGTGACTTTGGGCGATATTTGATGTAAAAGACATTTCTGAAAGGATGTGTCCTTTCAAACATTTGATGTATAAGTATCCATTTTTTTATATCAAAAGGAGAGAGGCGAATAGGAAAAAAGAATACTATAGATAGTTTTTTTTTGTAATGATGTTTTCATCAAAAAGACTCATATGTTCAAATGTATTGATTTTGAAAGAGAGTACATGAGTTTCATCCAAAAATTACTGGGAGGCCTTTTCTATAATACTAACCAACCCAGAGCACCTACCTACCCAAACCATGCATTACAACCAAAAATTTTGGGAGGCCTTTTATGTAGGAGTGGCCAACCCAGAGATACTACCTACTCAGAGATAGAAAAACCAGTGACTTGTAATTACATATACCAAACCTAGGACTGACTCCAAAAAACCATATGTTATTACTATTTCAACATTCTTTGCTACAGAAAGGAACTATGCTTTCAAAATACATCTACAGACCAGAGAACCATTCTAACTAGGTACTGCTTAGGCATCATCATCCTCGAACTTGCATTGCATTGATAGTTATCATTGAGTCTCCCTCCAAGTGGACTTGGCTAGACCCCAGTTCTCGACCTAGCTGAAGGCCAAACTGGGTCCTCTCCCCTAAATTAAATTAAGGAAAACATTATTGTAAACACAATATGTATAGAAGAATATGAATGTAAAGAAAAATGGATATTAGTAAAACATAAATGTAAATAAAAGTAGTGTGAGCAGAAAATGAATCTAAATTGGTTTTGAACAAATAAAATCATACCCAATTAACATTAAGTTATACTGACCTTGTACTCATTTCCATTGTCAATCTTGAAGGTTACTTTAATGCCTTCTCTAGAAACTCTTTGTCCACAAGGCAAGAGAAGGCAGGAAAACCAAGTGTATATTGATAACTTCCTGACAATCAAAAAGAAACAAGCAATCAGTCAACCCTATTAGAACAAAATAATCTTATGAATTAATTATTCTTGCTTGGTTTGATATTTTTGTATTCCACTCTTCATGGTATTGAATTAACAATGCAAAACACATTTGTCTGTGTAGGTTTGTATTACTCAAAATATCATTTCACTGCCTAAGGAAAAATACCAAAATGATGTTTTAAATTTCAATCTTCACATAGGCTCCCTTATTGCTACACATGCATATACAAGCATTATTCGAGATCTAAACTCATCAAACATTAAGGATTTAATTAGCTATAAGATGGAAAGTTGTTGTTTAGACATAATCCATCATATTTTACATATTTTTAGTCACTCCTACAAAAATATAGACTTTAGCTTAACACCAGATATAATCCTTTGATAATCCATCCAAATGATGAAATGATGCCCTAACAAATATTACTGGAACTTTATTATAACATGCATACCCAAAATTTCCTTATCATTAATACTCAGATTTTCTCTCTTTCGGTCATTTTCCTACTTTACTACTAGACCTTTATTATAGCATGCATAGCCAAAATTTCCTTATCATTAATACTCAAAGAAAATCTCTTTTAGTCATTTTCCTGCTTTCAAATATAATAAGCCATTCATTCTGCATAAGAACTACCCCTATGCCTGTTTAGGGTATGGAATCCTATTTAAGAAGTGGTGCTTGTTTGCATGGATAATAGTAATCTGATAAAACAGTGACAAAAGGAATTGTTAGTGGTTGGAAACTATTGTATTCATGTTGACAAAGATGTTTCAAAGTTTAGGATAAGGTATAGAAGGTAGTGTATGTTGTTTTTAATGATTTAGGTATGGTGAATCTAATATGCATGAATGATGACTTGACTACAAAAAGGACATTAAGTTGGAATGGACATAGTTGTGAAGTAGATGATTGATTGTTTCTTTCGAAACATGATGAGCCTATTGTCTTGAAGGTCTGATAATTGGTTATAGTGAGAAGGTATAGATGGTTGTTAATGTGCCTTGGTAATTTGGTATAGGTGTTTGATTTTTTTTCCTTAAAGGGATACAATTGCAATGCAGATTGATATGATGTAAAGTAGATGATGTGAATGGTTCTCTAATCATGTTTTTGATGCAATGACATACAAAAGGAACAACGTTGAGAGAACAAATGCAAGAAAACAAATCATAGAGTAGGAGTCATAGAGCATGAATTTTTTTGTGGAAAGACTTGTGCCATGAAATTTTTGTGGACACTTGGAGGCATGAAGCATATGAGGACATGAGTCTTAGGTTTTACATGCTAAATTTCAAGACATGGAAAGTGATCATAGATATGAATTTTTAAACAATCCAAAAGACTATCCTGTGCCCTTAGCAAAGGTTATGACTGTGATGTATTTTCAATGTTTTTATGCACAGTGAGTCTCTAATGGATTGGTAGACTATGGTTTATCCTCCATAGGTCTTTATGAAATATGTTTACCCTTATTAATGTATTAATGACTATTATCCTTTTTTTCAAGACAAAGATTAATGACTGAGATTGAAGCATTATGATAGTGTGCTAGTTATGGTTGTGGCTTAACAATGGTAGATTTTGGTAAGGAAGACAATAAGTTGAATGAATGTAGTTAGATAAATTTTTGCATTATTGCAGATGGTACAAAATTTCATGGTTAATTGGAAGCCTCCCATAAACAACAAGATCCAAATATTCATGTATCTATCTCAATCGAGCCTCTAAACCCTTCAGAGCTGTCAATTTTTCCACTAACCTGTTATGCACAAAAGTCAAATTTTAGAGTTATGTCACCACTAAAAACAAAAGAAACAGAGCTTTGAAACCAAATCCACACACAACACAATGTGGTATTCATACAAAGCCATACAAACAAAACTAAACTTTTGGAAAATCACAATAATGGGAAAAACTTCAAATAGTAAAAGATTGATGAAAGATAGGAGATACATGGATTCACTTGTAGGACATATCACATCCACACACAGAGCTATGCAAAGCAGGAGAAATTTCAACATCATATAGTGAAAAGTTAGCACTTTCTTTCATCTTTGCATATTGGTTTGATGCTTCAAATGATGCATTTCTTATATTGAAAAGTACATTACCTTATTGAGCTTCTCTTTGTTTTGAGAATAGTTTAATATTCTCTACTTAACAGGGCCAACCATGTGACAGTGGAAGCTCATTTGGCCCCTCCCCCCTCACATCACTCTCAATTCCCCATACCCAATCATATAAAATTAATCATTCATTCATCCATTAATAACATATAACATTCATTCTTTCAATTTTACATATTATCAAAAATATGGTTGTCATAATATGATTACAATCACTTTTTTTTGTTTCTTTTTTTAAGCTAAAAAAATTTGAAGTGGAGTATCATTTTCTAAATCATACATCCCCCCTTTAGTTGTTTCCCTCTACTCATGATCTTAATGTACGCCTAGTTGTATGCTGATCACGACATGGAGAAGCTATAAGGGGGGTTTTGTTGCAATAACAAAGAAATGTTAAATTGATATGTTTTATTATTATTTTTACAAGTATTTCATTAATTAAAATAACATGAGTGGTGCTCTTTACCTGATGGGGCCACATCATGTTCCTGATCTTGTCTTATAGACTCATGCTCAACATGGTGAACACCCTCTAAATCCTGATCTGGAGTTGAAACACGAAAGGTTACATTAATTAATACACCAATTAAAATTAAATATGTTTAAAAGAACATTAGAGTGGTCCACTTTACCTAATGGGGCCACATCATGTTCCTGATCTTCTCTAGCCTGATCATGCTCAACATGTTGATCACGCTCTACATGATCTAAAGTTGAAACATGAAAGGTTACATTAATTAATACACCAATTGCAATTAAAGATGTTTAATTGTATTAATCCATACTGCATTTTGTATAATATCACATGAATACATCCAGTACCAGGATGCACACCATGACCATCATCTGTAGGTTGTGCTCCATCCTCACCAGGCTGCATTCCAATGTCATGTGCAGTATTATCATTGCTTGTCTATTTAAAACAAATAGGCACATAATTACTTTATGGTGGAAATTAATATTGAATAGAATGCACAAGTATTCAATTTTAAATCAAATTTATTGAGTTTATTTACCTGTGTGTCAGATGCAGTGGAAGATTATGTTTGCCCAGTCAAGACTCTTAGGTGTTGACCATGGCTCCATAGCCTTGCTAGAGGGAAATCTTGAGTCCTCTTACGTAAGCGCTCTGTTGAATTTAGAGCCCTGTATTTTTGCATAAGATCATGATTTTTTCTTCTATGGTGTGATAAAACCAAAATTGTTTGCAATTTATTATTTGGATGCAATATTTCATTTATTGATACTTACAATTAGATGCGCTAATTTCATATAACCACCAAAGCCAAGTTTGTGTTGCCCATGTTTTTCTAGTCTTGCCTTTGTTGCCTTCAATGTGTCGAGCAGCCTATGAAATATTTGAAATACATTAGATTATGTAAAAATAAAGAGTAATCAGTATATAATTACATTGTTGATAGTATCACATACCTTCCTTGGCCTGGTGGTGTCTTTCCTTTTTTATTTTCAACCTTCTCCTTTCCATCTGACACTAGGTCCTTCCACTCCCTCTCTGGAATCATGGGGGGACGCTCGTACTTTTTTTTCTTCTCTAAATGTGACCTATATTGGTCCCTCACATACTTTAGATAGGTACCGGCTTTCTTAAGGACCTTGGTTCGGTTGAATGTTTTATCACCGAACAACACAACTAAATGGTTAATGAGCTCATCTTTTAAATCTTGATTTTGGGCATTCCACCGTGTACATATGGTGGGCCCGAAGAGCTTCAATGTAATATCACTTAGATGTTTATTAAAAACATCATTTCCTGCAAAATGATCATGGGATCATTAGTCTAAAAAGAGTGATCAATAAGTAAATTTCAATTGGATTATATATAATAATAATTAACACATTTTAAAGTACCTGGGACCTTCTCTATCTTTATGGGAATGAAATCCTCGGTCACCACAAATATGACCGGCAATGTTCTCGTACTAGTAATACGGGAAGATCCAGGAAATGTTGCTAAAACATCACCAGCACTAGTGGCCTGTGCATCCCCAAGTACATGTCCTGACGCATGTTCTAGCATGTGTTCACTACCAGAGGGTGCACTACCTGATGTCTGGATGCTATGTGTTGTCGGTATTTCAGTCAAAAATATAGGCACAGATGATGGGGTCGAATGATGTGATGTATGTGCAGGAAGATAAGGATGGACACTTGTACCAACCCCTACTCTGCAAGCAACACCTGTAGTACCCTGATCATGGCCAACAACATCATGAGGACGCGAAAAATTCTATAAAAACAACACATATTTTAGTTCATGACATAAAAGAGTACAAAATATAAAACCATGAATGAACTTATGTTATAATTAAAGGCCTCATGACAACTTACTTGCAAGTTTTGTACTCTCCCAGTCAATATTTTAACCCTCTCTTTTATCTCATCTGTTTGAGGCATTATGAATAACAATTGAAGGATTTCTTCATTGCATTTTTTTTGTCTTCCTTTTCATATCGAGAGGGTTTATTGAATATGCGATGTCATCATCACATAATAGTGACTGCACCTCCCTATGGATGCTCTCATCTACTATTGTTGCCTTTCCCCGATCAGCTGACTGCAATAAGAATATTAAAAACATTATCGAAATTAACCCAATAAACTTATGAAAAAAACATAATAATAAAACATTTTGCTCGTATCTAATTTGTACAATTACAATGAGGTAAACCTGTCGGGTAGAAGCGCCTGAAGATGCATCGCGATCTGTGGTCTAGGCCCGAGCCTTCCCTGTGCAATCAATGTCCCATTGTGACAAAAATTAAATATAAAAAACATTACTGAAATGAAACCAATAGACTTACGAAAAAAAACATAATAATAAAATGGTATATTGGATCATTAATTGGAGGTTGGGTACAATGGTATATAGTACGTACCACCCCCATAGTAACTGTGTTTGTATCTAAGTGATTCAAATTGTAATCGATTAGAAACTCTTCCCCTGTAGTTATTGTTTTTATCTCACATACAAATACACGGTTTCCCTCTCACGCCTCGAATATGCAATCGGGTTGCTTATTTGTTGACCCAAGTTGTGTACTATTTATAAACCCTACAATATTCCCTGATGCTTTTGGCCTTCTGTCAATGTACACATCCACTCCTTTATTTTGATCCTTATCTTTTAGTTGTATATAATTTGCTAACAGTGCATACCTACGAATACTTCGTGTATATCGAACCAACTGCATCCAATCTTTGTAACTGTAATAGGGTCCGACATACTCCATAAATTTAGTAACTTTTTCATAACAGACCTTTATGTCATCCATGTAAAATAGGCCCAAACCATGTAATGACGATGGTGTTATGTGATATATCCTCTCGTTGACAAAAAAATCAGTGTTTATTGGAGGAAGTTCCTTGGGTACCCATTGTTTCCGTATATGTTTGTACCTCAAGGGAACCTCGATGTCACCTATGCTCTCATCATCATAAGAACATGACCCCTCTTCAGCAAGAAAAAATTTCATGCGTTTACAGAATTTTTTTCTAATCTTTTGACCTCTAGTTGATCTCCCTCTTTTAGACCTACTACATGTCTCGCTTTCCTCTTCTCTTCCTGAATTTCCCTTGCTCAAGGAAGATAGATTTAGCAAATACCTATTTGGTGGTACATGCACTCATAAGGATGTTGGATGAAGTTCTTTCATGGTGATGTGATCCCAAGGTGACATTATGATTAATCTATCATTTCATCGGTAGAATTTGACAGGTTATAAGGTAATCAAGTCTTGATAGATTACATATTGGTTTGATGCTTCAAACAATGCATTTCTTATCCCACTTCTATCATATTGTATTCCCATCCCATTGAAATTGTTACAATTGTTGGAGGAGTTGATACCAAAATTTCATATCAAATACCACGTTCTTGAAGCAATTTTCTGTGTTTTTATTGTTTTTCTGAAGTTCTTTTGTGTTGTATGGATCCGTACAAGCTTGAAATGCTCTGAGATCATTGGTGTAGATAAATATATGTGTTCCCTTTCATTTGCATTTGTTTTGAAGTGCTAAATCAATATTTTGTGGGAGAAAACAATCAAATACAAGGACTTCCCTATTTTGCATGTGTAAGGATTTGAGGGATAAATAGAAATGACATCCACCAATCCACCCATTGTCTTGGAATTGTAACTCGATGGATTGGTGTGAAACATGGTATGATAGAGGTTCATTGCATTTAGGGGTCTGTTAAAGCAAGAAACTTGGCATTGAATTGATGCCCTAGGGCTGATAGGGGCAATTTTATAAATGAAAGGACATTTGATGTAATCATATGCCTTGTCAAAGTCTTAACTTAATAGTAAGAGCATCATGAGTAGTTTTTTGGACCCATTCAATAATCTCTGATGCAAGGTTTGAATTGTCTAGAATGTATCTATGATGTAGAGTGAGCAGGAGAAGCTTCCTTAGATGATCAGCTAGATGATCAAACCACCAACTTAGCACAACTCTCTCAAATACTCTTTAAGTGGACCTTATCAATCCACTACTCCTTCAAGGAAATGACCCAACTCACCTAGGGTTCTTGTACTCAACGCAACCAAGGGGCTTGGAACCACCTAGGACATGTTTAAAAAGGCTATTCCAAAACATAACACCCTAACTTGCACTTAGGAAACTCCATTTCTTTATCGCTCTAACCTTTAGGCCTCTTTACCCTTATAAGCCTTGTAGCCCTACCTGAGAGGATAGTCAATATAAAATCCACATACAAGCCTATATCAGGCCCAAACCACTGAAATTAGATAGGTATTATATGCCCCTGCAAGGCCCCAAAACATCCCTTTGTGATAGTGAGTAGAAAAGGTGCAATGGACCAAAACAACGCTGCTCCAAGAGGCCTAATTGGTTGGCTACAATAGGATTTTTAATTATCTAGGCTCTCCCCTTCACCCCAAAGCCTTGAAACAAATTATTACAAGTTAGTCACATATATTTCTATCATCCCTAAGTGCCTTCATTCTAGACACCAAATTGCCTCATTAAGGAAAGTTACACAACTACCACAAACCCGACTACAAGGAGTCTTCAAGAGGTGTCAAAGGCATCAAAAAACACTTCAAAACACCAAGGAAACTCCCCTCAAGCACCTAGTTGCATCATGGAATTTTGATTCTTTAATTTTCCAAGGTGCACCAAGCTTACAAAGTGAGGAATTATTCATTTAACCTAAGGTTTTCTCTTAATTCCATCATTGGAAAAGTATGATCAAATTCTTCTATTATGAAGAATTGGTCTATGTGCCTCTAGTAATCACTATAAATGTTTGTAAGGATAAAATGACTAATTGCATCAGGTAGTAGAGAATTAACTTTGAGTTCTTCAAAGATTATATTCCTCTATTCATAATTTTTAAGGGTTGTGTGTGGAGGAGGTTATCACTACCAAGAAAGGAGGAGACCTTTCCTTGCATACGTTTGTGGTGGAGGTATTAAAGAAAAATTGTATGCCTCTATTGCAATTCATTAGATCTAGCTTAGCCTAGCATATACTTGGGCTCCTTTGCCCCTATAAACTTCCATTTTTTTGAGTTTATGTTATGTAAGTGTAATTCCATGCTATGTTGAAATATAAGAGGTGGAGGAGGCCAAAAGGAAATAACCCCTTTTAAGTTGTACCTTCAATTTTTTTTCTTATTGTTTTATGTTTTTAGCAACTTTGTGGACATAAGATTTGAGGTAGGTCGTACAACAAAGAATAACATATTCCAACCAACAAATTGAACCTCAAAAGTTAGTGGGACTTAATTATGAGTTCTAGATGAGAATGATTACAATGCCAATATTTTTGGAGGAGGTGGGAGGCATTAAGCTTAACGTGGAGGATGTTGGGGGTAACTAGGTGGTCAACTAGCTAGATTGACATGAGAATATGAAGGATCAATAAGAAAAGGAAACTATAAGTTCAAGTTGTACAAGATGATTGAAAGGGGAGGGACAAACAAAAAGATTGGAGGAAAAATAAAGATAAAGTGGTCAAATTCACTAAGCTTGTAGAGAGGGCTAAGTCTACAATTACTTTAGACTCATGCAATTAAGGTTATGTGTGATGAAATCCCAGACCTCAACCAAGATGTGGGTAGATTATGGGAGTTTTTCCAAGACCTGAGGCTAGTCGATAAAAATGTGAAAGACTAATCTATTTTATTTTTTCTGCCTTATCTTATACCATTTTACGAGAATGGGGGTGCCAAACTTACAGTACTCATTGTCCCTTGGTCGTCGATTTTCCTTGAGTGCCCTCAACCTTGTCCTCGGTGTTGGTATTGACCTTGTTTTCACTCCAAACTCTTCCTCGACGCTGGTATTGACCTTTCACTTCTCCAATTTGATGAGCTACAACCTGGTTTCATTAGGTTTTCAAGTATGTTAATTAAATACAATATAGTTAAGTATATATTAGCTATATTTTACATAATAAATAATATAATTATTTGACTTATTATAATTATATATTATATTCTTTAACAAAATTATTAAATACATATAAAATTATTATAATTAATAATAAGTATATTTTAATATAATACAAAATATAATTAATATAATAGTAATATTAGATTAAATTATATATAATATAATTATATTTATTATTATATAATAGTATATATAGGCTTTTACTCGATATTTTAGAGGATTTTACCATTACACTACAGATGGTTTACCATTAAATGGCAATTGAAACTTGTTTTCCAATGAAACAATAGTGGTTTCCAGGCATGAGATTTGTCTCAAGCTCAAATCTCACAATATATGTAGCCTATTAGCTAATACAAAGAGAGATAGAAACTAAAAAGATAGAGAAAGAGAGAAAGAGATGAACTTAGATAGATGGCATGTGTCCTTGGGGAGTTATGCTCAAGGTATCATGCCATTTGATTAAAGATATGATAATTCTCCTTTATGACCTCTTCAATGTACCCATTGCAGACTTAAGGAGACAAAGATAAATATAGGGAAGAAAATATAGAGAGAGAGGGAGATAATGAGAAACATACAAATAGAAAGGGAGACAAAGAGATAATTCTCCTTTATCTTGATAGAAAGGGAGACAAAGAGATAATTCTCCTTTATCTTGATAGAAAGGGAGGCAAAGAGATAGAGATATGACCTCTATCTATTGAGTTATCTCTCCCTCTCCCCCCTTTCTCTCTCATTCACTCCATCTCTCCCTCCATCTCTCCTACTCTATATCTCTATCTCTATTTCTCTTTTTATCTCACTCTCACTCCTCTCTCTATCTCTTTTTATCCATATCTTTCTCTACCTCTATCACGATCTCTATCTCTTTCACCATCCCCCTCTATCTCTCTATATCACCCCATTTATATGTATCTCCCTCTCCCTCTCCCTCTCCCCCTCTTCTTTCTCTCCATTTTCTACCTATCTATCTCCCTCTCTTCTCTCTTCCTCTTCAACCTATATCTCCCTCTCTCCTCTCTCTTCCTCTTCAACCTATATCTCCCTCTCTTCTCTCTCTTCCTCTTGAACCTATCTCTCCCTCTCTCCCCCTCTTCTCTATCTCTCCTCCTCTACCTATCTATATCCCTTTCTCTACCTCCCCCTCTCTATCTCCCCCTCTCTATCTCTCACCATCTCTCCCTCCCTATCCCCCCTATCCATCGACTCTCTATCTCCACCTCCCATCTCTCTTTCTCTTCTCATATATCTCTATCTCTCTCTCTTTCTCTCCCCATCTATCTCTATCTCCCCATTTATTAACTAAGAAGCCATGCAAGCATACAATAGTATATGTTGGTAAAACTATAATATTATTTTATTAAACTATAAGTAACACTTATCTTTCTAATGTCAAGCCTTCTTATAAAAATAGTGTTTTATTAAACTATAAGTAGATTATTATCACCACTCTTCATTCCACATGAAATGCCAAATGTAGCAATTGTTTTGTTGCTTTTGTGAAGTTTCATTAACCAAGATATTTAGTGGGTTGAATAAATTTGTGTTATGACCCTTGGTCTCTTTAAAATAATTAGACAATATTAGGGAGATCAGGAAGGGGAGAAAACTAAACTCCTTCAAAATAGGGGCAGTTGTGGGTTTGTTGGTTTTCTTTGTATACTATATACTTAGCTCCTCTAGGATAAATAAGTCACTGTAGAAATGAAAGATGTTTGATTATCTACCTAATATTTTTTTTGTTTTTGAAATGGAAGAGATCTACAACTTTATAGAAATTGCTATATGCTTTTCATAAAGATATTTGTTTGATTTTTCCTTGCTATTTTCATAAAATTTTAAAAAATGTATTCTATAATATAGAATTATTTTCAAATTGGGACAAAAAGGATTCTAAGAGATATATTTAATCATGAATTTTACAACTGGCTTCCAACAAGTTTAGAATGACCAATTTAAACAATCCAAACAACTCTCAAAGCCTAACAAACAACAAAAGTCAGATTTCACACTTTGACTCCTTGATTAGGTTGATTAGGCCTATTTTACAAAGCAACTAGCCTTTAAACTTGTCATATGCCCATGAAACCTTGGGGCAGCAATTTTTATGCCTCTGTTGGAAGTGTAAAATTTTGAAAATTTTACTGTGATTTTGCACTCGTTGATTCCCTAAAGAAAACCTTATCTTGAGTATAATCCATCATAGTCACATATGATCACATCATTCTTGACCATTTGATATCATGAAAAACCTCCAAAATATAGTATTCAAATAACCCATATCGACAAGAATTTGTGCAGGTCTATCTGATTCATAAATCATTATATTCTCATTTTTCAGCATATCGATGAAAGAACAGAAATGTCACACCGATCGGATTACATAAGAAGATACACATTGGGATGACATAGTCATGGTATCACTGATAAAGAGATTCGTTGGCAAGACAAGTTCCATCAGGGTGAAATGAAAAGGTCATACCGAGCATATAGGTCTCACTGATGAAGTTCCATCGGCAAGAAACCTGTCTTGTCTCACTGGTCAAAGCACAAGGAGTTGTATCGGCCAAACCAACACCATCAGAGTAAGATCCCTGATTCAGCCCAAGTACATTTGTCTCACTGATGAAATATCATTAGCGAAACACTCATCTTGTCTTGCCAACAAAACAAAGAAACATACTATTTCCAAGATAAACGCTATCAAAATGAGTTAAAAATGTCCCCCTGACTCTCTATGTCACACCAATAGGATTGTATTGGTAAGTATCTTGGTGATGTGCTTAAAATCAAAGGAAGTGATCATTGGAGAGACTTATAACATCGGGAAAACTACTGAATGTCTTAGCGATACACGATGTCTTGCCGATGAAGACACAAACAAATCAAGATGGTCATTGAGGTGAAGTGAGAAGGTCATAGCGAGCATATATGTCTCACCGATGAAGTTCTATCGGTAAGAACCTTGTTATGTCTCACCGATCAAGGCACAAGGAGTTATATCAGCCAAACCGAAGCCATCAGTGTAAGATCCCTAAGACAACCCAAGTGGGTTTGTCTCGCCGATGAAAGATCATTTGCGAAGCACTCATCATGTCTTGCCAACAAAACAAAGAAACATACTATCACCAAGACAAACGCTATCGGGATAAGTTATGAATGTCTACCCGACCCGTTATGTCACTCTGATAAGATTACATTGGTAGGAGTTTTGGCGACATACTTGAGATCAAAGTAACAATCATTGGGGAGACTCACAACATCAAGGAAACTGTAGAATATCCTAGTGATACGTAATCTCTTGCCAATGAAGATACAAATGAATCAAAATAATTGTCGGGGTGACTCTAGGCGATATCTATATAAACTGAATGGATGAATTTTGTATCGATGAAAAGGATGAGATGTCTTTTTGATCAACAGGAGGATCAGTGAATGTTGGTTAAGCCTGAAATAAAAGGATCACCCAAGGTTTTAAATGTCTTGCCGATATGATCACATGATGTGACAGTTAGAAATTCAAAAAATCTACTACACTCGTGCTTAAGCTAAGACATTAATGGTGCCACGAAGCATAAGTAATTTCATGAATTGAAGGGAATTGATCAAAGACGTTGTTGCGGAATTGGTAATGGAGGAAGCAAAGGGGAAAATTGAAGGGCCAAGGTATTTCTTCAACTCAAAGATTTCAAGCGATACACAGTAAGTTCTTTGTACTCTAAACTTTGCAATTTTGAGAAGATAAAATGGAAGCTACCAGCTTAGGAAAATTAAAGGGTAGGAAACATAGAGAAAGTAGTCATCCTAAAGGAAAAAAATAGAAAATTGAGTCTGAAGTTAGCCAGAGGGCACTAAGAGAAAATTAAATCAAGATCTTATTGATCAATTACCTGGCTCTGGACCCAAATCTAGACATTATGCACAACTTAGGGAAAAACTAGATGAATTGGATGATAAATGTAAGCACATAGGTGATATTTGCACCCCAATAAGAGGTTATGAGTTGTTCAGTTTTCATTATCATCGAAGGAATCATTTCGAACTAGTATGTAATCCATGGAATCTTAACCTAGGGAAGCTTGTTTGCCCTAATGTGTTCATTAATGTAGAATTAGAGAAGTTGTTAGCTACCCATTATAAATCAAAGCTTAAAGCCATTTGTGACCCATCTGGGAAACCATTTGTGCATGTATCAGAAGATGCAATAGGTGAGGTTTTCAAATTGGAAGGGGTATGTAATGAAAAAATTGTATGTGAAGAATTAGAGAAGGAATTATGGAGGATGGACACAATTTATAAGGGTTGGAGGCTACCATTACACAGAACTAAATAGGGTGGCAAACCAGTTCTGCTAGAAGATAGTGATGGACCCCCATTCCATGTTGACTTATTTGTGCCCTATATGAGATACACCTATTTTTTGGTAGGTTAGGTGTTGGGAATGGAAGTCCTTGAATACATGTCAATTGTGCCCATGGTGATTTTAGCGGATATTCAATGTCACAACTCCAGGCCTTTTGACTATGCCTCATATATTTTCAAAGGTCTTGATTCAAGATTGATGGCAATAAAGAATGGAGGCCCTATTTTACATCTTAAGTTTTATTCACTATTAATGCAAATAGTGTTATATTTTGGACAAGAGTTAGGGATGTGGCCTAAGGAACTGAGGGTTTCGCAATTCAACAAGGAAGGCAAGTTATTGCTCATTCAGTTATGGACTACTATCTGGGATAGCAGGTTTGCTAATTCCTATTTGGTGCATTTTGAGGAATATTTTGTAAAACCATTGTATAAATTCTACAATCATCCATGTGCCTATTCTTTGTCTGAAGAAATAAAGAGGTTTCTTAGACCTAAGGATTTTTAATGGGCCAATTAATCACAACTAGGGGGATTGGTACTATTTGGAAGATGCTATTATGATTAGAGTGTATGGATTTGAGAATACCCCATTTATTATGCCCAAAACAATTCTAGACAAGATTTCCTATTTAGAAACTGTCAAGCAAATGGACTTTTCTAGTGTTATGAACTTGAGCTCTTTTGGAAAGCAAGCGTTTATGCCTAGTACACTATGCTTTGATGATTTTACTATGTTCGAAAAGGAAGGATATGATCTGATTCTTGACAAGTTATTGCAATATAACATGGAAAAAGGACCACCAAGAAAAAACTTTGACTCAGAAGGATACATTAATTCTGCTAAACAAAAGATAAACTTTGGAGGGTATAATCATGTACCCTATCAGTTTGATGATATGATCAGGAACTTAGAAGTAGAAGAAGCAGAAAGAGTGGTTGAAGAATATAACCAAGGACTGCAGGATATAGAATTACTATCTTCTGGAGAGGAAGCATCTGGAGATGATATGCCACAAAGCCCACCCAAAAAGATTTCTAGATTGAGGACCCAGGACTAAAAATGCCCTGCTAGAGAATTGGGTACTAAAGAAAGCCTAGACATAGACACAAGGCAAATGGAATACAAATAATTTGTGGAAAATAGTGAATTTGTAAATTCTCTAGAGTTTAGGGCTTTCTTGTATAAACAAAAAGGAAAAGTAATAAGAGAAACAATTGACAATATCACACCAAGTAATGAGGAGCAGTTATTAAATGATCTGAAATTGAGTGTGGAAAGAGAGATGGCGGGTATGACCCCTGAGAAAGGAAGGAAAATGTTAGAAGATGTTGGTGTTATGATCTTTATGGGGTTGGATCTCACTTCTGCATTGTTTTTTGACATTTTTCTGAAGAATAATAATGCCACACATAAGCTCAGCCCTGAGGGGGTGACAAAATTATATGCAGGGTCTAAATGTAATCCAGATGAAGGGTCATTAATGATTTGGGCCTTGTATCCACCTCACAAAAAATCAGTTGTTATTGATACTGAGAAAGCATTTGGGCATGCTATGACTCTGAAGATTGGAGAGGTTGATCTTGTGGCAACAATAAAAATTGGGATAAATATAGAAAAATTAAACAAGGCCCAGATACAAATGTTGGTCAAAGAAAAAGAAATGTACAAGATGAACAATGAGAGAATGTTGAGAGAAAATGACCACTTGAAAGATATGTTGGGAGTCACAATGGGATCAACTAATTTTTTAACTCATGGTGAAATTTCACAGACAAAGGATCAGTGGGAAGGATCAAGTGCTTATTCTCAAGGGAAATATGATGCACTTGTAGCAGTAATTAAAAAGAGACAAGCCAGCCTAATGACTTGGTTGAGTCAGCTCAGGGAAACACATTCACACAATTTTACTGCAGTACAAGAACATAAGAGGATAGATGGTAGGATCCAAGAGAAGCTCCAGGAAATAAACCAAAGGGATGCTCCTGATAGCGTGGCAATCGACATTGCAAATAATCTTATAAGAAAACACAAATATTTTCTTGAAGAATTATAGGGGGATGCACAAGGACTAATCAATGCTGCTAAACAAGGATTCACTACATTCTTTGATGGAGGAATATTGAAGGAAGCAACCAGGTGGAATGGTGAATGTGAATCAATATTGCAAGAGATCCTAAAGAAGGCTACTAAGAAAGATACAATGTTGGATGAAGCATGCAAATAGAACGAGAAGATAGTGAAAATGAAGATCAAAATTCAAAACGTGTTAGGAGATGCAGATATGCATGAGCGTCGGGACTACTTGGATCACTTATCAAAGATTCACTTGTGGGTAAACAGAGCTTAATCACTTGTTTTAATTTATTGTTGTTAAACAAAAGACATTTATGAAAGGATGTGTCCTTTCAATAATTTGATGTATAAGTATCCATTTTTTGATATCAAAAGGACATAGGATGAATAGGAGAAATATATGATAGATAGTTTCAATGATGTTCACATTACAGATAGTTTCAATGATGTTCACATTACAAGAGACTTGGATGCATGTTTGAAATTCTGAAGGAATCAATGGAAGTTATTTGATTTTGCAGTGCATTTCTAGTATTAGTTGTTTGTTGGATTAATTGAAATCATTATTAAGTTGTCTCCTGGGTTGATAATTTTATGCTATTTAAATTGATATATCAAGTATATGTTTAGTTTATCTATGCACATTTGTTGCATCTGTGTGGTTTGATTTATTGGTTCTTTCAAGTAAAGATTAAATCCTTCAAGTTGGTCACAGTAGTTTAGAAATATCATCTAGATTATTAAGAAGAACTTAGTAATTACATTTTTCCATTTATGGCTTAATAGAGCATAATTTCTAGTTTGTTATTGTTGCTAAGCAAAAGAAATTTCTGAAAGGACGCGTCCTTTCACAATTTTGATATATTTATATCTGTTTCATAATGTAAAACAAATATAGGTGGATAGGAGAAAGATACAGTAGATAGTTTGCAATGAAACTTTCCTTTAAAAGACTCAGATGCATGTATGAATTTTGATGAAGTTAATGAAGATGTCTAAACTTGTGGCTTAATATTGGTATCAGCTATTTGTGGAATTATATAGTTATCTGGTTGTCTCCATTTTGATGCTTTTTTGTTGTTTAAATTGATATATCAAGCATATATTTAGTTTACCGATACACATTTGATATATTTGTGTGATGTAATTATTTGGTTCTTTAAAGTAAATATTAAACCCTTCTAGTCAATCACAGTAACTAAAGAGTATTAATTAGATCAATAAGAAGAATCGCATAACTAGGATTGTCATTCTATCTCAAGTAGAGTTTGTCAGTCATTTACTTGCATGTTTATACAAGTTATAAACTACATCTGTGTGCCAAACAGTTTGAATTATTGCCATCATAGATTACACTTTTCTAGATCTTCATTAGACTCCATACACCCATTTTATTTTATCCATATGTTAAATGAACATATTCTATCCATTTTATTGAATTTTTTAATCTTTTAGTTTATCCATTTTATTTTTTACATTTGTTAACTGAACATATTCTAATATTACACATACACTTTATTAGGATTATATCTTTTCACTGTAATATTTCCATTGTGAATAGATTGTTGTAAACAAAATCACATCACTTAAGTCTGCTCAGTTCGCAAAGGTAGACCCACCTAGGTTTGGCAGCACTTGAAGAGAAGAAGGTTCAAATCATTTGGCCTTGTTTGTTACCCTAAAATCAGATTCAAATTAAAGTTAACACATATCTTTATGACATGGAATTGATTTCACATCAAAATATGGCTGTATGTGACCGTACAGTGCTGCAAAATAGGAAAAATAGAGAAATTTTGAAGAAAAACATAGATTTCCGAATGTTAAGAGCTTGTATTTTAAATCCTCAACCATCAACAACCTTTACAATGATCACTTTATTCCTTTTAAAGGCCTTTACACCTCAACCACTGAACAACCACCTCTACAACTGACTTTTTAATCTTTTATGATCACATGAAACATAAAACACACTAATTTCAAGGTTGTTAACATCACTATTGAAATGTTTTAATTTTTTGACCTTTCAAATGTATTGAAACTCCTAGGACACCTCTAATACCATGCTAGTGGCTTGATAATAGCCTTATTATTGACATGACACTAACCTTGCACCCTTTTACATGTAAATTCTCCAATTTTCCTTAAAAAGGCTACAAAACTCTTTAGTGCAAGACTCAAACTCATAACTCAAAACTTCACCTAGAACATGACTAATGGTCTTGAGTGACCTTATTCACAATAAAAAATTCTTGAAATTCCTAAACCAACCTATTGACCTCCCTAATTATCATCACATGATTAAGCATAGAAGATGAGGTGTAGGTGCTCCTGCACCACTACCCCATCCAAAATTTGCTCACATTACACAAAGCCACAATGTTCCTCCAAGATAAGCCAATCAAATCCTACCTTATGTGTCCTAGTAATCAAATTGGAGATGATCCTAAAAATGACATTGCGAAGGGTGATTGGTCTAAAAAATCTAAACGACTTTGCAATTATTTCACTACTATGATCAATGTGTCATCTTTCATGAAATTTCCCAAAACACTATTCATTATGATCATATGGAAATTTCTAGGAGAGATACAATAGTTGTAACATCATGAATTAATTATGTAACCACATAAGTCAAATATAATTCTATCACGAAATTAATATCAAATAGATAATACAATCACATAACTCATACATTTTCAATGTCATTGATCTTCTTCTTCATCCAACTCTTTGTCTGTATCATCCGATCCAGATTCAACATTGTAAGGATTGGTCATATCATCATCGTCATCATTGATATCAGTTTCGATAATGTCATCATCCACACGAATATCATCTTCATGAACATTAACGCATACATCATCATGATCTAGTTCCTCCTCTTCGACATCTTCGTCAGGCACATCATCAACTAACTGTTGATCCTGATCATCATCTACATCATCTTTGAGTTCTTCGGTATCTTCTTCTTCCACCACATTATACTTTACCGACCTTCCTCTTGGATTATATCTAACAACAAATGACCAACCGATTTACCTGGAACCTCTGAGTAAAATACCTGCTCACATTGGCTTGGAAGAACATAGGGCTCATTTCCAACTCGCTCGATCGACCTTGTATTAACCATGGTAAATTCATTATCATGTTCAATAATAGTTCTCTCAGGATCATTTTCATTCAATCGTAGCCTGTACCATAGGATGATGAATATAACTAATTTGAAGGGCTTAAAGTCACACTCAAGTATATCATCCAAAATCCCATAGTATCAATTTTCTGAGACTTCTGGATGTATGTCACTTCTAGATGAAATATTAGTCACTGAAAGACTGCAGTTATCCAGAATCATAAGTTTTCTTCATGTCATCCAACTTTTTGATTTGAAATTTATGACCATTGCACCACAGCCTTGTGGTGTTTCACCAACAATATGTAAAACATGTAAAAATTATTGCAATATCATCAGTTGATAAACATATTTATTCTTGGCCGAATGTATGCAAAGAAAAAAATCTCAACATATATATACATCAATATAATTAAAAATAATTAAATAATATGGGTGATTAATATATTTATACGTGCCTATTTATCTCTTAAAACCATATGCTAAATCAATTTCCCTTTGTGTAACATTGGAATCTCCATTACGATGAGCTTCTTTAACCAATGAAGCCACACCTTCCCATGTTAATGCGTGACCAGATTGTTGACATCGTTCAATCCATACTGTCATTCAATCAAGATTGTTTGCAACATACAAATGTAGTGCATCCCACTCTCGACCAACTGTATCAAAAAAAATTGAAATTCACAAACGATGTATAATTAGTTAATTACTACGGTATATGACCTTAATTTATAATTGATGTATATTGAAGATTAATAATTAAATAAGTACAATATACATAAAAACCAAATGTAAAATGTATTCTAATTAATCTCCATGACCATCTTATAATTACCTCTCACTTTCCTCAATCTACCTTTCCCCATTAGGTACTCCCCTTCGAATTTGTTAATGGAGTTGGGATCCCAAATGCGATCAACATGGATCTTTGCTACAAACTTAGGAAGATATTTAGTAATGTATACCATGGTATGGTATACCATATATCCCTCCACCATAGAACCCTCGGGATGTGCTCTTTGTCTAACCAAAGCCTTCAAAAATTTCAAGTGCCTCTCAACCATCCACATTGACTTTGTGTGTATAGGTCCACACAATTCAATCTCCTCAACTTGGTGTATGAGGTAGTGTTCTTGTGCATTGAAATTTTTTGAAGGTAGACACTTTTGCATTTCACACATTAGATGAGGAATTTTTATCTTCCAATAATTTATATCTTCTTTATGGATTTCTTTAGATGACAACCATCTACAAGTGATTCAAGGCATAAATTTATTAATGAGATTTAACAAAAATATACAATATATTACATAACAAATAAAACAAATGGAAATTATAAGATCTATACAACTCTTTGAACAAATATCACCCCCAAACAATTTTCTGCTCCATTAATAACCAAGGAAGGGCACTTATATTAATTTGGTCTCCATCACTATTTAATTGAATGATATTTTTCATTGCATGATTGGCTTCCTAAATGTCACTACAAATTTTGACAATTTTTTCTTTGTCATGCCTTCCATCCAATATTTTCGATAATGTTTATGTTATATTCTTTCCGATATGCATTGTATCAAACAAATGCATAATTTTTAGTTGCTCATAGTAGGGCAACCTACTAAATTTTCTAGGATAACTTTTTAGTCCCTGTGGAAGCTGGCCATTAATGCCTTGATGACCTTCATGAAGCATATAAGTTAAACAAATTAACAATGACAATCATTGTCAATTACAGCATGAGTAAACACAAAACAATATAAAAATATAAATTCCAAGCTTATCATATATGATAGATAAACAGTTTGATCTAATGTATAACCTTGACGATTAATTCTATTATATTCCAACTTCCATAGGTGAGGTGTCATTCTTCGTGGTTTTGATGTAGTCTCTTCTTTCCCATTGAAAAGATATTTTTCAATAGTTCGATACTTAAGATTTATGTGGAGGAAGTGCCTATACTCATCAAACACCTGCTTTGCTAAACTTGTTGAATGATGAGATTTCATCTTTGGACCACAAATTGGACATGCAAATTTTCCCTTTGTTTTAAGACCTTCAAGATCATATATAATTGGATTAAATATGTCAATTTTTATAATTATATATAATGAATAGATTATTTAAAAAACATTCATGATATCTACTTCATAAAATTAAATATCGTTAAAGTGCAGTCGAACGTTATAACATACCATAAAAATGTGTTAGCCCTGGGGCATCATGAATTGTCCATACAAGCATTACATGGAATTGAAATTGTATTTGTCCTATTGGTCTAGAGATGTCATACATAGTGACGCCATTCCATAACTTTAGTAACTCGTCGATAAGAGGCTCGATATATACATTCATATCTTTAACTTGGTACTTACCTAGTTGAATGAACATAAACATTACATAATTATTATAACCATTTTACTGCAATATATATAAATTAATGTACATGACTATTAAATGAAAAAAATATAAGTCATTATGCAACAAATAAGACAAATGAAATGCTACTACGTTAAAGAAAATTGATGTAAACAAATACCTAGAACAATCATTTCCAACATTATGTGCTCCCTCTTTATTGACATCCATGGAGGAATGTTATTGTTGATAACAAAAATAGGTCACACTGAGTAAATAGATCTCAGCTCTCCAAATGGATTGACACCGTCCACTGCCAATGAAAGCCTGAGATTGCGAGGTTCTTCTTTAAAGTGTGGCCATTTTTCCTCCATGTCCCTAAATGCAGAACCATCCCCAGGCATTCGAACAATGTCATCTCCACTTCTATTTCATGCATGGTAATCCATAAATTACGCTAAGCTTTACACCTAAATAATCGTTGCATACGTGGAATAATGGGAATATAACGAAGAACCTTGCGAGACACCTTTTTTGTTAGTTGATCTATTTGATATCTATGATATGACATTTTAGGAATTTTGTTGCAAATTCATGTTGTTTATGATATATAATATGATCATTGGGACATGCATCTATTGCTTGATACTCCATTCCAATATCTTTCATAATGGCAGATAAATCTCAGTATGAGCAAGGTAAAATATTAGATGGTGGTAACAAAAATTCACCTTATCAATCTACAACAAAAAATAATTTGTTAATATAAAGAATATTAATGGTACATATTTCATCCTTTATTTACTAGTGATGAACTAACAACAATTAAAATAGATGAAAAAAGATGACATATATGACATACCTTAACATCCATGAGATTGCTATGTTGGATAAACCATTCATAACCTTGAAGTTCACCAGCAACAATACAACAGAGAGAAGAGTTGTTTCAAAGCCTTCATAAAGGGGCTCGTGTGCCTTCTCAAGTACAGGTAAATCATGAACATCATCAAAGTCATCTTGATCATCATGATCAGCTATGCCACTAAATGTGTCATGGATCAATGCATTTGTACCATCATCTTCAACTGTGTTTTCTAGCGCATGATCATCTTCTTCCATAGGATCATTAACTTCATCTTTGATATTCATAGCTCCATGTTCCTCTGCTTGCAAAACCACATTCTTCGAGGCGTGATAATCCATATCTTGTGCCCTAGGGTGCCCCACCTTTATAATAATGATCGACACAAATAAACCATGATCATGATCAAGTGATTTTTTATATATATAAAAAATGTTAAAACGATATAAAAATTTACAAATTCAATCAATATAAAGATATATAATGAACAACTTACCAATGGACGATAATCATGCCCCCCTTCAACATGACCATGCTGCCTACAATGTTTCTCAGCTGTTGTGATTAAAAGTCTTCTCGTCTTTAAGCCCTTGCAATTATTGTAAGGACAATAACATTTCCCATCACCCTTTCTTTTCAATCTAGCCCACAATCTAGCAAGTGTTGTTCATTTTGTTCTGCACTAATATTATCTGACATGATTTTTCTTTACCAAGCTTGAATATTTAGATCTTCAAAAAATATCATACTCAAACTCCAATAATTTTTAATCATACATAGGTAACAAAATCTAATAATTCTGATATTTTGCACCAAAAAAATTTAGCATGCAACCACCCCTGCAAAAGAGAAGATAGTCTGAAGTTAATGAACCCAAAAAACACTTTAAAATGCTAATTCCATAACTTATTAAATTCTAATTTTACTATGATTTCCAACTGTTAGACTCCTAAAATCATAATATTGAACTTGCACAACAAAATCTAGAAATGAAATTCTAAAGATGAAATCTAATGAGATGTTGCTTTAAAATATGATTTTCAAACTTGGAAGTACAAATCTGACTTCACAAATGAATTCTGGAAAAAGACAATGACTACCCTCAACCTAGCGATATCTTCTTGAATTTTTTCTAATTTTTCCCAAGAAAATTGTCCTTAGTTCTCCACAAACTGTCGCAAGTAAAGCAAATATCTTCATTGAAATTTCGACAACAACCTAGGTTCGTCAAAATTTCAATGAACATCAGGGATAAAATTTAAAAAAATTGAAAATTACACATTAAATATCACGAGTACCCAACAATGCATTAAATTATACATCTTTTGTCGGAAATTTTCGTCGGATTTTTCAGTCAAATGAGTTAGTGATTAAAATAATAGTAATCAATACACACTCTGCATTTCCATCATTTCTTAGGTATAATTACTAGTGGATACACCCATTGACTATTAGAGATTGGATAGATGAATCCTGCATCTAGTAACTTTTGTAATTTTGTCTTGACTATGTCATAGACTGTTGGGTTTATTCTCCTTTGAGGTTGCCTAACCGGGTTATCGCCACCATTGATGCAAATTCTATGCATGCATAGGTTTGGGTCTATTCCCTTCATATCATGGTAATCCCATGCAAATGCAACTGCATGTGCTTGCAACACATTCAATAATGAAGACTATTGTGTAGCAGTCAGTTGACTTTTTACATTAATGTCTTTCTTGGTGTAATATCTAAAGTCAAGGATGATGCTTTAAAAGATGTTATGCCAAGACCTACTATATCAGGAGTATAGTTATATGGCAATATAGTATGAAAAATTTGAGAATGGACTCAGATGTATTGGCAGGGATTATGTTTTGTAGAGGATCCTGTAGGCATGTTAAATAGTCATGTTGTTGCGGGTCCCTACCATAATTATTCTACAAGATATTTGTAAGCATTTTTTCTTCATCTTGGATTTCTAACATAGGACTTCTTTCAATAGTCATTAATGTTTTTAATGAGTATTGATCATCCTCATCTAGGGAAGGCCAGACAGTTTGATCCAAGTTTGCATGTGGCTAGGTCGGTGGATAAAGGACTAGTTTCTTGGTTACATTTCCATTGGAAATGATCATGTTACTAGACCTACAACCTATAAAGGCATCTGCAATAGCCAACCAAGGTCTCCCTAAGAAGAGGGGGTATCCTGCAAGATTAGCTTTAGGCTATAACACCATAAATTTTGTAGGGTATTCCCATGAGTGGAATGTTATTACCAAGTCTTCTATGATTCCCTCAAGTTTCATTGTGGACCTATCTGTTAACTGTAACATAGTAGGTGCAAGTCTAAGCTCCATTAGTTGTAATAACTTCATGGTTTCCTTGGTCATTATATTAATGACTACCCCAAGGTCAATTAAGGTATTCTTAACGAGAGTTTCATTGATTTTGACATCCACAATAGGGCTCCCAAGGTCTGCATACTTGGGGACAACTATGTTTCCTAACATAATATATGCAATTTATCCTAAAACATCCATAGTATGAGGGTCATTTCATTTATTTCTAGAATTTTTGAGGTGTAACTCTCTCACTATTTTGGTGTAAATTAGCACTTCTTTGATTCCGTGAATGAGGGGCATCTTAATACAAACATCTTTGAGTTGTCCAAATAGATCAGATTTAGCTTGTGAATGATATTTTTGGATATTTAATCTCATAGGGAATGGGGGTTCTAGACTTATGTTTGTTGGGTTAATTTGATTTGATTCAAGTTCCCTGGATTGTTTGTACATGAGTTCTACTAGGAGTTCCTCATCAGCCATCTCTGTGATGTGAGGAGATGAAGGCCCATCTATAATTTTCCTTTATATGAGGTGGACATCACTCACCTTAAACCCATAAGTAGGGCATTGTATGGTGTCATTAACATAAGCCTGATGGACAAGATTATTATATGGGTTAGGTGTAGTTTGTGTTGGCAATTGAGGTGCTCTTGGTGGTGTCGGTGCAACTATCACTGGATTTGACACTATGGTTTTGATGTAGATGCCTTTGTATAGATATTAGAGCATCATTCACCTATACCTTAGAATTTTACACTATTACTAATTGATTGATTTGAATTTTTATTATCTATGACCAATTTTGTAACTGTAGCTTCTCTACAAGTGTAAATTTTCATCTTCATACATGAAACTAATCTTGTAACTTGTAAACTTGATCTTGTTGATTCTTGTAGACTATAAATTTTCACCATAAATTTTAATGCCTAAATTTATGTAAGGATAGGTTATATTTACGAATAACTTTGGAGAATCTATTAAATTGCAAGAATCATGTTCTCTTTGATTAGACCCATAATAGACTAGCTCATAACTCTTGAGTGAAATCATTAACAATAATAAACAAACGTGCAACTATCTTAAGATGTTTCACTTTGATGTAAATATTGTCCTTATTCTAAAAAATATCACACTCTAGATGTGATCAATGAGAATGACCTAATATGTCTTGGATGATTTTCAAATGAGTGATTGAATGTCCTTAAATACAACTAAGTGCAAAAATCAATATAATATGCATTAAGTTGGCTCATATTGACTAGTGAAGTGGTTGGCAATGGATAAATTTGAAATATAAAGTGAAGGTTTCAAATCCACACTCAAGGAAGTAGCCTAGGTCAAGTTCCCACCCATGGATCTAATTTAGGGTAGCTAATAATGGGTCTAGTGATAAGGAATGCAAATATGGAGAACATGGATGGAAGGTATTGGGATAGGGGATGCCATGAGTCAATTTCATGCATGATTATGCCACTTGTAAGCTAATTATGATATTTACAACACTTTAATCAAAGTGAGCCCAAAACATAAGAGAAAAAAACATTGGTATGAAAATTTCACCATTATCATGCTAATTTCCACAAGTTATAATTGTTCCAGTATACCAAAAATATAATAAAAATTAAGAAATAGGCAGTGCAAGTGCAATTTGAGCAAATCTAAAAGAGAACAAAAATAAAAATTAAAGATAAAGTATATGAAAACAAATCATATCTTTTAAGGTGTCACATGTCTCATCATATCTAAATCCCTATAATAAGGACACTTCTTACTCAATCTTGAAGAAAAAAATATGCATAAAAAACAATCTTCCAAATACAAAACATAGTGGAAGAATTTTTTTTGCCAGACATTAAACATCTTTCAAAGAAAAGAGATAAATATATCCAATTCTAATAAACTATTAAAGTCTCCAGAGAGTTATATGAGTGTATGCACTTTAAGATGAAAATTACGAGACATGAATGATATAATGATAGATAGATAGATATTTTAATAACATCCATGAGACCAAAATAGTCTAAACGAGTCTAAAAATAAAAATAACCACCAAATAAATGATATGTTGCCAAAAAAAAGATTAGTACAATTAAACCCTATTTCAAATCTCTATTATTTTTTACTTTATAAGATTCATTCTCTTATTGTATATTTTAATTAAAAAAATTAAACTTTTTCAAATATAATAGACATAAACGTCCCTTAGAAAATGTTATAATTACACCAAAGGCATTCCCTCTATGAACAAAGGCGACCTATTTTTTATAATCAATGGTTGAAATTGCAAAGGAGGATGCGAGATGATTGAAATGATCTCAACCATCAGATTTTTACCATTTTTATTTGTGTTTTCCCATCGTTTTCTCATTTTTTATATTTTTTTCCTTAGATTTGACAGGTGGTGTTTTTTTCCTCTTTGTTGTATATTGGATGTCATTATATCTCTATTGTTTATTTAGGTTGAAAGAATTGTAAATTGGTAGCAAGTGACACACATTTTCAAAGATTGAAATTGTTGTGGTAGGGTGCATCATTTCATAAGCAAGGAAAATATTATATATTTTAATTCTTTATTAAAAATTATGTATAAAGGACAACTCGATATTATTTTTTAGCGAGTGGGAGGATCTGCCTGTATAGAGGAGGGATATATGGAGGTCAAGGCCCCCTATCTATGTATGGCTGATGATGAGCTTTCGGATAATCCATTGCATGTCAAAAAGGGGGAAAATCAAATATAAATTAAAAATATTATAATACAATTTTAAATAATACAAATTAAATTATATATAATATTTATTTATTTTTTTGAAAAAGAGGGTAATAACTTTATTGAAATCAAGAAATCAACAATACAAAGAAATTAGGGACCATAAAGGCTCCCAAAGAAAAGCAAGACCACCAAGTTTCCCAGCTAAGATAAAAATTGCCACAAAACCAACACCAACACACATCAACCAGCTATGTCCTCTGAAATAATCCTCTCTAAAGCTTGACAGTACTCAGGGGATAACTGCTCCCATCCCTTAATCTTCCTATCCCTAGCATGCTCAGAAGCCCACTTGGCCAAACAGTTTACAACCCTATTCAATTCCCTAGGGATGTGGGTAAAAGACACCACCTCCAGCATGGAACATAGCTACAAAATATGCCAAACAAGCAAAGCAAGTTTCCAATTAACCCATTCCAAATTCTGCTCATTCAAAAGATTAACCATGATCTGAGAGTTTGATTCACAAATAATTTTACACCATCCAAGAGCACAGGCACACTCAATAGCCCAAAGAATCACCAACCCCTCCATAAGATTGTTGGTTTGGTACCCTTTATGAATGGAGAAACATAAAATAATAGAGCCGAAACAGTCTCTCCCAGCTCCACCAATCCCCGTAGGCCTATGATTACCCCTAGATGAGCCATCAGTGTTGATCTTCAAAATGTCCACCAAAGGAGGAGACCATCTCTCAACCCTCTGAACCTTCTTTTTAGTACACCTACCTCTTTGAACACAAAAGGAGTTAGAGGAAAAACCTTGCGGACCCAATTTGTTCACAATCTCATCATCACTCCTTTCCAAAGGAAAATCCACATCACATTTAGCTTCCACAGTCTCCTGGATCATAGCGAGAATTCTCTGCTAAACCTATTTAATCCTCAACTTCTCCCCATGAAAAATTCTACAATTCCTTTCTAGCCAGAGTTTCTGAAGGATTAAGGTAGGTCCAATGCACCACACGATCTAGAGGAAAGAGGCCTGGGTAGGTGGTCTCCCCAGGTTGTTCCAAAATTTAACAAGAGAAGAGGCATGAACACAAGGATGATTCCAAATACCCCACCAAAAGTGCCAAATAAGCATAGAAAAAGGAAAATGAAAGAACAAGTGAGAAGAAACCTCTTCACTACTCCTACAAAGAACACAAACTAAAGGGCCCTAGAATCCCCACTTCTGAAGATTTTCCCAATTCAAACATTTGTTCCAAGCTAAATTCCATAGGAATAAATTACACATAGGCTAGGAGAACTTATTCCAAACATTTATCCACCATGTAACTTCCAACCCTCCATAATTTTGAGCAATCAGTTCCTGATATCCACTAGCCACCATGAAAACTCCCTTAGGATTCAGAATCCACAAGAATATCCTTATCCCAAAGAGAGCTACATTGTTTATTTTCTAGAATATTATGAATCTCACCATAGTCCTCCTCCAATCCAATCACTGGCCATTCACTAGGAGCTTTCCACCTACACCTCCATCTACCAACAAAGGTAAGAAGTCTTAAAATCAATCACCCTAGACCAACCAACTTCTAGGAAGCGCTAACAAAGAGCCTGCAGATGATGATACTTGCTCATAATAGGGGAAAACCCATCCCAAGAGTCAAACCAAAAGAGAGTCGTAGACCCCCTATTGCATATCCAAAACAAACCCTCCTTGATCAACTTAGCACCTTTCTTAAGTGTTTCCCAAATCACATAACCTTTCCCCATAAGCAGATATCAAGGAATGTCCTCCTTCATTATCCCACTTAGATATTTGTGAGATATAAACCTGGCCCATACATGACCCTATTCCAAACACCATCTCCAATAAAGATCGGTAGATAGAACCAACCCAGTTAGTGTGGAATGCTACAACCTGAGGCCACCAAACTACTTTAGACTACAAACAATATCCCACTTCACAAGCTCCACTTAGAAGATGACAAGCTACCAGACCATAAAAATTGCTTGGCTAGAGAATCCAAATCCTTAATAAACCCAATGGGAGCCACCTAAAGCATACACCTACAGTTGGGAAGATCTTGCACCACCGACTTAAGAAGATGAACCCAGCCAACGAAAGAGAGCCATCGATGAGTCCAATGGTTCACCTTCGCATGAAACTTGTCAAGAATATTTTTCCAAGATCCACTAGCGAGGGTACTAGAAGAGAGAGGAATTCCAAGATAAGTCAAAGGTAGAGAACCAGTCAAAAACCTCAAAATATGAGAAATCCTCTATTGTATGAGCCTCAAAATATTAAAGAAAATGGAAGATTTATCCTCATTAATCATCTGCCCAAACATAGCCAGATAAATATCCAAATCCTTTTGCAAATTAGTGGCCTCTCTAATCTTGGCCATGCCCATCAAAGCAATATCATCAACAAAATACAGGTGTGATTGAGGAGGTAAACCATTGCCCCAAACCCAACCTTGGATAAAACCCAACGTCACATTGCTCTTAATCATTCTCCCCAAACCTTCAGCCAAGAGAATGAATAAATAAGGAGAAAGATGATCCCCTTGGTGAAGGCCTCTAGAAGACCCAAATAAGGAAGACAACTCATCATTTATCAAAATTGAAAAGGAAGTGGTCATGGAGCAACTCATAACCCACATAACCCACTCTTCATTAAAACCAAAAGCAATGAGAACTTTGTGCAAGAAGGACCAATTGACTCTATCATAAGCCTTAGCCATATCCAACTTGATGAACAAATATTTTTCTTTAGAGGTTTCCATGGAGTGAATAGTTTTAGTGGCAATGACCACACCATCTAAGATTTTCCTATCTTCCACGAAGCCACCCTGTTCCTCGCTTGTTGATCCATCACTTCAACCTCTCAACCATTAGCTAGGAAAGAATTTTATAGACCACATTGCAAAGAGAGATAGGCCAAAACAAACTCAGCCGATACGCTCCTTCACATTTGAGGATGAGAGCCAGAAAGGTAGAATTCATAGCCCTCAGCATCTGCTTGTTCCTTTGAGATTCACGAACCACCTCTAATAAGTCCAAATTTATAATGTCCCAAAATTATTGAAAGAACTCAATTGGAAAGTCATTAGGACTAGGAGCTTTCCGTTTCTTCATTTGAAAGACAATAGCCTCTAACTCCTATAGGGAAATGCCACCCAAGAGGTGATCATTCATTTCCGTAGTAACTAAAGAAGGAACACAGGACAAAACATGATTTTCTTCAGCCACCACTTCCCGAGATTCCTCCCTAAATAAGGAGGCAAAGAATTGTGAAGCTTCTTTGGAGATATCACTCAAAGAGGTTAAATGTTCACCCCTATCCTTCAAAAGAAAAGAGATTGAATTACCATGTCTCCTGGCCTTCACATAGTTGAAAAAGAAGCCAGTTTTTCGTCCCCCTCTTGTAGCCACTCAACCTGAGCCTTCTATTTCCAATAAATCTCCTCATGCAACTCACACTCCTCCAGATCTTTCAAATCCCTCACCTCCTCCTTGAGAGAATCCTTAATAAGGACAAACTCCCTAATCTCACGGGTGATGGCATCTAAACCAACTTGAACAACAACCTTAGCATGGAAGATGTTACCAAAACACTGCCCATTCCACCTTTTGAGCTGGTACTTCACATATTGCTACTGTTTGGTGAAAGAGTACATGGTGGTACCATAAGCAGGTCTACCCAAATGCCACCATTCAGACACATGCACCTGCAAAGAGGGATCCCACAACCACATAAGTTGAAACTTAAAAGAGGGAGAATGAGCAATACGAGCCAAAGAAGTAGATAATTTAATAGGCGAGTGATTTGAGCCCCTCCAATCTAGAATCTCAAAACAAGTAGGCCAAGATCCGCCAATCCAAAAACAAGAGACCAAGAACCTATCAAGCCTCTTAGAAATACAATCCTCCCCTAGTCTCCTATTGTTCCAAATAAACTGACCATTACTAGGCTCAATGTCAACAAGATTCAAGGAAAAAATATTATCACAAAGAAAAGAAGAAGGATCTAACCTCAAAGTTCCACCCCTCTTTTCCTCCAAATCAGTAATGGCATTGAAACCACCTACAATAATCCAAGGATAAAGAGGAATAGAACTTTGAATAAACTAGATATGAGACCACAGGTGCTGCTTATCAGGAAAATCAGTAGGAGCATAAATGTTGGAAAGAAGAACCATTTATCTCGTTTCCATGCTCGAAGCAACCATTGAAATAGAAGACTTACATGACATCCACCAAAGAGGTTGAATCTTTAGTGGATTCCATAAACAAGCCACACTCCTTGCATTACCTTGGGCATCAATTTACTGGCATTGACCCCATCCCCAAAGTTTAGGCACCAAACCACACATTCTCTATAAACAACTTAGTTTCTCGTATGAAGAGCACATCAGGAGAATGATTTCTCACCAAATCACGAATAAATTTTTGTCAAGCCTGTTCAAGCCCTTTACATTCCATGAGAGGATAATCATTTCTAAGGGTTGGAAAAATATGATTCAAGAGTCTTAATAGATCCCGACTCCACCATCATCTCCCCCATCAACTTGATTTTCTCTAAGTTCTTCTTTCTCCCAGCCTTGGAAGCCTTCTCAACAACCCCTTTTTTAAGATTCTTTTGGTGAAGCCCCAAAGAAGGAGAAGCCTTATTTCCTTTTTTGAATTGGACCCCAGCTTCACCAATGGAAGAGAGATTTCCCCCACTCTTCTCCATAGCAATGAGGGCCTCAGGAACCACTCAATCCACCAGACTAAGATCAATTTCCATTTGCAATGCACCAACATCCTGTGTATTCTGAAGATTGTCAGAAATATTTCCCTCCTAAACCGTCTCCAAGACACCTCGATCCAAATTCATCATACCCAGATTCACCTCCTACTAACTAAGGTCATCCAACACATCAAATCTATTAAAACTGTCCCCTTCCTATTGCTCCTTAAAAGTCCTCTACTATCCATGATTCTTGTTATGGGCCCCTTAACAAGAATGAAACCCTCAATACCTACAACATCACTAGGAATGGGAGCCTTGCCTCTGACAATCTTAGGAGGGTTGTGAGGAGGATAAGACTCGTAAGATTTGTTCTCGAGACATCTTCGCTGCAAGTTCCCATATTCATGACATAGAGACAACGAAAAGGCAAAGTCCCGTAATCAAGTTGTTGCATCTAAGAAGACGTACCCACACAATTCTCCAAAGAGTCTAGAAGAGGGTTACTCAAATCAATCTCAACACAAATGCGAGCAAAAGTCAATACCTTTCTATTTTGTTTTTGTTGAGAAGGGCCCATTGGTTTCCCTAGAAGCAAAGCAACTATTTGCAAGATGTCATTGTGCCAATACTCGATTGGAAACTGAGGAAGGCACACCCACACCAAAACATGATTCAGGAGATCCTCTAATGGATTAAAATGAACGTGCCATGGCTTAATGAATAAACCAATTTGGTTGTGGAAATAGGGTCCACCCTCAAAAACTCTGTTGTGATTAGCCATACAATTAAAAATGACAATAAAATAGTTATTTTCCAACAACATCACTTATGTATGTGCATAAAATTGGTCATGTCTAATTAATCCTGACATTTAATTAAATATTTATTATTTAATTAAATTCTCTAAAGTCTTCTACATGTAATTAAATTTAATTAATTTAATTATATTGTTCATTCATTTTATTCTCCCACCATAATTGAATAAATTTATTTTATTTAATTATTTCACATGTCTACATGATTAATTAAATAAATACATTTTATTTATTTAAATTAATTATCATCTTTTGCATTTAATTAAATCTTTGGTTTTAATTAAATTTAAATATTTATTTTCTTCTATTTAAAACTTTCCTCTAATTAATTAAATACTTTATTTAATTAATTTCATACATATGTCATTTCTTCAAATTTAATTAAATATTTCATTTAATTAAAGATCTTCTATTTTCTTTAAATCATAATTAAATATTTCATTTAATTATAAAATCTTCTGATTTCCTCAAAATCTTAATTAAATATTTATTTAATTAAGAAAAATCTACATGCACCCATAAATAAATAATTGAATTTGATAATTCATTATTTATCTTCTCAATATATTTCCATTATCTTCTAAAAAAGATGATTTTGTTAATCATCTCATCTTATCTCTTCCACGAAAATGGAAAAATCCTACTTTATTCATTTTCTTCTATTTTTCTCTCCAGTCTCATCCATCTTCGACTGTTCGATCTGTCAGGAATTATTACAGTCGTTGATCAACCTAGCCAATCAAAATCCTCAAAAAACTCTATAAATACATGTGCAAATCCAAGCATTGGTTACATACAAACACGCAGACAGAGACACAGACACATACATGCAATTACACTTACGCATTTGCATCTTTAGCATCCTATCAATAATCATATCTTAGCAATAATCTGATCATAGCATGGCTTAATCTTGCATCTTAGTATAATATGCATTTTAGTTTAAATCTCATTCTCTAGTAGTCCATTTCGTTGAGCTTGGCATACTAAATTTGAGAGCAACTTGAATCAACGAAACACTGGAGATAGAGAGCAATAAAACGACTTTGAAGAAGTTGTACTGAGAGTTTGTTTATTTTTCTTTAAGCTTCTTTGATATAAGGTTTTATTGATTGTGATTTGAATTCATTATGATAGGCATATTTTCATACACACATAAAATGGTGCCCAACATGGGGCCTATGCCCCGATTTTGACATTTTCTTGTAGAACATTCTGGCAGATTTCCGCATTTTGGAGTTCATGAAAATTTTGGCGTTTTAGCGCATCCGATACTTTCTATAGCGCATCTAGGAATTTAATGCTTCTATTTTTGTAGGTATTTCAGCACATCTGGGGACTATTTCAGCGCTTCTAAGAGTTAATTTAGCACATCTGAGGGATAGAATAGCGCATATAGTCTCATCACATCTAGAGTTAAATATGCATTTAATAGAGTTAGCGCATTTAAGAGTTAAGTTAGCGCATTTGAGAGTTAAATTAGCGCATTTAAGGTAGATTTTAGAGTATTAACTGTTGTCATTTACAGATTTAAATCTGCACTTAATTAAAGTAGCGCATCTAAGGATTGTTTTAGCACATTTAGGATTTTCTGTAGCGCATTTAGGGTCTGTTTCTGCGCATCTGGAATCTGTTTCGGCACATATGTTGTATGTTTCGGCGCATCTGGGTTGTAACACAAAAATAGGATTCTAATTCGGATGCATTCCGCAAACAGGATCTTTTTCTGGTTTAAAATGAATCAATCTAGGATAGTCACCACACTTTGATCATGCAGTTAAAATAAACCCCATGTCAGTTGTGAAGCAATATCTTCACTTAGCTTAAATCATTGTGATTTGGTGCATTAAAATGAATCTGTTTACTCTGCTTGATTGTGCTTGAAAGTGGTAGGTGACTATGCTCTCACCTCGTGCAAACTAGGTGATCAAAAAGCCAGACCCACTTTATCCTTGTGTAACCTTGATGCAATAACTGAAGTATCATCTCCCCTTGCGTAGTGATGTGATCCTGGGTGTAAGAGAAATGATTATTGTCTCTAGAAATTGGGCCTTCCTGGGGATTTCATCACCCCAACGCGACTCAAACCGGCAATGGAGCTAAAGCCAAGCTACCCCCGACCGGTATACAAATGTGAATCTTAAGGGAAAACCTAAGATTACGAGTGCGGATGTGTCATATGGACAGAGTAGTACTCCCATAAACCCTGTTGAGCTTAACCTCTTCAGGCTGGAGTGCCACCTAATTGGTGATTAATCTCTTGCCCCATGTATGGCCACTCGAACGGGGGTCTCGAATTAAACACCATTGTTTAGTAAACCAAAAACCTTCTATTTTCTAGCACAGCATCGGTCGGTGTGAAGGCATCCACACTTTCGTAGTCTGTAGTAGAGGTGATCAATCTGCCATGGGAGTTTCATGGGGGTTGGAAGCTTGGTTGGCCTGAGAAGAGAGTGCACTGTAAGGGGGAGCCCGTGCAGCCAAGCTTCTGAATTCACATGCTACTGCTATGCAGCTGGGGAAACCCGCATGGAATCTAGCGGATATTGTCCTAGATTTACCATAGGATGTGCTTGATGTATCTGTGTTTTGTTACATTCCATTTAATTCAGATTGTTTGTTGTGTTTTCATTCACATTAATCCAGATAAAAGATCATCCGAAATGAACATGAAAAATAGCAACTGAAATCATCCACACACCTAACTTTCTGACATCTTTGGTCCAGTAACATTCGGATATCTCTCTCATGCTTAGAGAGTGGAAATCAACAAAAAAATTCAAGAAATCAGTTTCCAATAGGATCAAGAAACCCAAGAAACATTTAGGGTACAAGAAAACATTGCAAAGAAGAAAAAAATTGTACAAAATTCGACACGTCTTGCTTCATTACCATGGATTTCTTCATAGATACCAAGACTTTGTTAGGGGATTCACTGACGAATACGCTATAGAACCTTTGGATTCTTGAGCTTATTACCAGAGATTAGCTCTATCTCAATGACATAATCTTAACCAACCTCTTGAGTTTGATAATATACCACAACCTTCTATTGAATATCCATCACATCCCAATCAAATCCTTCAGTGATTTTGAAACCTTTCTTTGAAAACAAAGATCAAATCTTAAGAGTGCACCCTTCAAACAAACTTTTGATTATTGATCCAACTTCCCCAATAGGATTCTGACATCCTTCATCATTGGAAGCCACAATAAAAAATTAGGAACACCTTTGATCATATCATAGGATTCCTATCTTATAAGATCAAGATATCATCATTATCGCACTTATCAGAACTGTGATCTAAATTTAGAAGAACTCTTCAAAATCATATGCCTATCTCTACAAGATCTCAATACAATAAATTGAAGGACGAAATCCAACAAGGTCATACCCAAAACACTCAAGAAGAAGGTGAAAGCAGTAATCCTCTTTACAGTGTAAGTCGTAATCCACTTTTCAACAATGACATGGATAACAGAGAAGAAAATCCATTCCACAACTATAGAGACATGAACAAAACCCATATAGATAGTGATGATGAGCGAGATGAAGAACGTCTTAGAGAGGCTGAGCAAGATCCCAAATTTCACAAAACCATAGAAAAGATCTTGCAACGCGATAAAGAAAAATATTTCCTCTATCTAGCTGACCAAGGAGCGAAATTGCCTCATGACTTTGATACTGAGAATTTGAAGAGCAAACCTGAAGAAACACCCCTATCTAATCTTAGTGCTTTGACTCAACAAATTAAGGCACTTGAAGGAAAAATTAAAGAGTTACAAGGGGGAACCACAACAAAAAAATATACTCTTGAGGACATTTGTCCTTATCCTTTCGATCGGAGTCTCAACATGGTTCCATTTCCCAAACATTGTGAAATTCCAAAATTTGATCGTTATAATGGGAAAGCAGATCTAATCGATCATGTTAAAGACTTTTGAAACATGACTTTAGAGTTCGCTCATGAGGACACTTACTTGATGCATTTGTTTCCTAGGAGTCTTGGAGCTCACTCTATGGAATGGCTATTAAAAATCACACCTCCTGTCAAGACATTTGAGGAATTAATCAATCTGTTCATATTACAATATTCCTACAACATCCAACACCAAATCACTATGATAGATCTCTGCAAATTCCCGCAAAAACCTGGTGAACCTTTTATTACTTTTCTTCAGAGATGGAGAAGAATGTTCGCTAGATATCCACGTCCTGTTCCTGAAAAGGAAAAGATGGTCACCTTCATTAACAGCTTGAATTCAAAAATGAGCTATCGTTTGAATTTACATTGTCCTCCCTCTTTTGATAAATTGATTGAAGATGCTATAACCATTGAAAGTGCTTTGGTCAAAAGAGGAATAATAAAACTTGACAAGGATAATCCTAGCTCATTCAATCATCATAACAATCAGGACAAGTCTAAATTTTGGACTCACAACAAGAACGTGGTGAATGATGGTGTTGTTGATGCGAATCATATCTCGACTAAGCCATTTGTTCTTAGTACTCCAAGTACTCCTCGCAAAAACAACTATAACAATGTCAACTCGGTTACAAATCAAGGGAACAATCCTCCTCCTCCTCCGAATAATGTAAATCAACATTCTACTCCCAATCCAGGGACTATCAACAATCAAGGTTACCGAGGAACCACTAACAATAGCAACTCCTTCGAGAATACCTCGAATACAAATCCACAACAATTTTCATTCTTCTCTAGTAGAAGAACTTACACTCCACTGGGTCAATCGTTGGAATCTGCATTCAAAGAGTTGATGGCTAAAAATGTCATTACCTTGCCGCCTCAACGAAACTATGAACCCAGTGTGAAGCCTCCATCATGGAATGAGGCATACTATTGTGACTATCACCAGTGCAAAGGTCATCGCACAAATAACTGTCAAGCCTTGAAGAATGCCATTCAAGACTTAATTGAAAATGGCACCATCACAATAGGACATCGACAATCAAATGAAGACCACCAAGCATTTCACAACCCTTTGCCTAACTATCAAAAAGGTGAGTCTTCTGGAAAAAGTGTGAATCATATTGATGATCCAATAATCAATCATATCTACACAGACGACGAGTGGGTCAATGTTATAAAATTCAAGGAAAAAATGGAATATAGGGAGGTCAACGTAACAACAAGGGCACAAGCTAAAGTTGTCTTAAAGGGTGCTTCTTCAAAAATCATTGTGCCCCTACCTCAACATCAATATGACTTAGTCAATCAACTTCAAAAAACTCCTGCTCAGATTTCCATCTTAGAACTCCTGAAGATTTCCCCAGCACACAAGGAAAATCTAGAGAAGGCCCTTGTTGAAACAACTGTATCCACTGATCTAGATGTGGATCAATTTCAAGCCATGGTGGGACACTTGTCCTCACCCACATGCCTCTCATTCTCTGAAAAGGATAACATTTCTATAACTCATCCCCATAATTCATCATTATACTTAGAAGTCATGGTCCACAAGTTTCGTATCAGATGGGTTCTAATAGATGGAGGTGTTGGTTTGAACATATGTACCATGAAGTTAGTTCAGGCTTTAGGATTTTCTGAGGACTCCATTGATCCCAGAAGAAATATTACTATTAAAGCCTATGATGATGAGGAAAGAGCATCCAAGGGTTTAATCATGCTACCAATCAGAGTGGGACCTGTTATCAAAAATACTTTCTGTCAAGTATTAGACCGTGATCTTGCATACAACATCTTGTTGGGTCGTCCTTGGATCCATGAAATGCAAGTTGTCCCATCCACATATCATCAATGTCTTAAGTTTCCTTATGATGGGAAAGAAAACATGATACCAGCTGATAAATCAAATGTCCAAACTTGTGCCAACATCAAAGCTAGTCAAGATACTTTGGTTCCTAACAATCGAGAAGCTCGTGCTAATACTTCTCTCAAGATTGATACACAAATCAGTCAGTTAACCAATATTTTTCACAAGAAATTGAAATTCAAAGACCATGGAGTTTGGGAGTACTCTCTCTTTTTGGCTAATTTACCGACATCACCTCGGTCACATGGACAACCTTCTATCACACAACATCAAATATCAGCAGCATCAATCTCAACGCAACCACCAACAGAGCCAAGCACAAAGTTTAATGGACGATTCATCAAAGAAAAATTCCCCATGGAAGATCCTAAGGATAGAGAAATTATAAACTGGCTCTATAAAGATGAGGATGAAGTAGTTTTTAATGTCAAATTACCAACAGATATATATGGAAAAGGGTATTCAATCATGCAGAAGATGGGCTATGATAAGGGTCCTATCGGAAAAAGAAAAGGAGTAGTTGAGCCTATTCACCTTCGAGGACTTGCTGCAAAAGAGAAAACCAGATTAGGCTATGATACTAACTCAAAAGAAGGAACATCCAAACAACTGCATGGCACTGTCTTCACATTGCAAGAAGGTTCGGATTCAAGAGAAACATGTTTGGCAACAATTCAGAATTTCATGGATAATCACTCTGACACAGACTCTGTTGAATATGAATGGGACACCATTTTTAATGATGAGTTCTGGAGGGACAAAGAGGTTGATGTAATACACCAGTATACCCCAACTCTAATCAAAGGTGAAGGTTCAGGGACCCAAACACGAGAATCTGAACTACAAGGTGACTATGATTCTAGTGATACTGAGTCAGATTTAAACAAACAAGATTATCATGAGAATAGTATCATCATTGATCCACCTCATACCTCAGATCCTACAATCAACTTCGTTATGACCATAACCATAGCCAATTTCACATAACCCGATGACTCGCTATCTTTGATCCATCCTGATCTCATTGATTGGGATTCATTTGAGCCTATCGATATACCTATGTTTCCAAGTGATGAATCCATCGTCAACTTTCTTTTCGTGGATGATGCAAATGATTGCTCCACTAGCGATTTTCAGCATAGATTCTTTAATTAGGAGAGTGTCAATTCTCCTAGCTACAAAAATAAAAATAAAAAAGAAAGATCTAACAGTGAAAACCAGAATCTGGCAGTGTTAGATCAAACAAAAGATAAAATAAAGAGCGTATCGGATGGTGAAAACCAGATTTTTAAGGCACCAGATGATTGAGCCTACACAAGCCGTCAATCTTGAAACTCCAGAAAAGCTAAGGATTTTACAATTAGTTGCATCAATGACAGAGAAAGAAGTACCAGAGTTCGTAGAGTTTCTAAGAGCAAATCAAGTCAACTTTGCTTGGTCTTATGTGGACATACCAGGTCTTGATCCTGATCTTATCATGCATCACTTGTCTATCAAACCAGGGGTTAAGCTTGTGAAACAAAAACTTAGAAAGATGCACCCCCATGTTGCATTATTGGTTAAGGAAGAACTGAGAAAAATCCTTGATGTGGGCTTCATAAGATCAATCGACTACGCAGAATGGATCTCCAACATTGTTCCTGTATCCAAGCCAGATAAAAGTGTCAGAGTGTGCACAGATTTCAGAGATCTTAATAAAGCATGTCCTAAGGATGACTTCCCACTTCCAAACATCGACACTATAGTTGATCTAACAGCTGGCCATACCATGTATTCATTAATGGATGGCTTTTCTGGTTACAACCAAATCAAGATTTCACCTGAAGACCAGGAGAAAACAACTTTCACATGTCCATGGGGAACTTACTGTTGGAATGTCATGCCTTTCGATCTAAAGAATGTTGGGGCTACTTACCAAAGAGCCATGACTACAATCTTTCATGACATGATGCATACATTCATGGAAGATTATGTAGATGACATATTGGAAAATTCATACACCAGAGAAGGACATCTGGAAATATTGTCCAAAATATTTGCAAGATTGGAGAAATTCAAAGCTCGCCTAAATCCTAAGAAATGTGTTTTTGGGGTCACATCTGGAAAACTCTTAGGATACATAGTATCAGGGAAAGGAATTGAAGTAGATCCTACCAAGGTACAGGAAATCATGGAAATGCCTCCCCCAAGGAATATCAATCAATTGAGATCATTAGAGGGGCGACTTCAATCTATACGAAGGTTCATTGCACAACTGGTCGACAAAAGTCTACCTTTCACACATCTATTGCATAAGAATGTTCCTTTCAAGTGGGATGACAAGTGTGAATTGGATTTTCAACAAATCAAATAGTACTTAATGACTCCACCAGTTCTAGTACCACCAAATCCAGACAAACCATTGATCTTATATATTGTCACAACAGAGACATCCTTGGGTGCATTGCTAGCACAAGAAGACCATACAGGGAAAGAACGTGCAATTTATTACATCAGCAGAACACTAACAATTCATGAGCTCAACTACACTACCATCGAGAAGGCTTGTCTAGTGGTAGTCTTTGCTTCACAGAAATTTCGGCATTACATGTTAACTCATACAATCAATCTTGTTTCAAAGATTGATCCACTCAAGTATCTGTTAAGCAAAGCATCATTGACAGGAAGGTTAGAAAAATGGGTAATGATTCTGAGTGAGTTTGATATCCATTATGTTGATCGTAAGGCAATCGAAGGACAAGTTATCGTTGATCAACTAACTGAAGCACCACTGCAAGCAGATCATCCCCTACACATTGAATTTCCAGATGTTGATGTCTTTACTACATAATCCAAACAACCATGGTCCTTATATTTTGATGGTTCCTTCACTCAACATGGATCGGGGGCAGGCATACTTCTCGTCACCCCCCAATGACACACCATTCCTCGATCATATAGGCTGATGTTTCCATGCACCAACAACATAGCCAAATATGAAGCATTAATCACTAGACTCAAAATAGCATTGGAATGGAGGATTATAGAATTACAAGTGTATGGCGACTCACAGTTAGTCGTTAATCAGATCAATGATGATTATCAGACCAAAGATGACAAACTTTTTCCATATAAAAATATGGTTGACGACTTCAAGAAGTACTTTATGGACATCAAATTCACACAAATTTGAAGGCTTGATAACAAAGCAGCCGATACCATGGTTGCGATCGCATCATTGTTACAACTCCCATAAAATCAGGCTTGCTATGAATTTCTAGTGGAACAATCATTTGCACTTTCTTATGACACACCTGGAAGCCAAATCATTTGCCACTTGGTGGGATCTGATTCACCTTCGTATGGAAAGATTTATGCCTACCTAAAAGATGACATTTTACCACCTGATTTATCCCGTAAGCAAAAGAAAAATTTTATCTGCCAATCCTCTCGTTACACTCTTATCGCCGACACCCTTTATCACCGTGGTCTTGATGGTACTTTACTTCAATGTCTTGAACGTCACGAATCTAACAAGGCTTTACAAGAAGTTCATGGTGGCATTTGTGGTACTCATTCGAGTGGACTGACCTTATCCAAGAAATTGATTAGAATAGGTTACTACTTGCCTACAATGGAGAGGGAATCATTCACTTTTGTAAAAAACGTGCTCAAAATACCAGATTCATGGGAATCTCATTCACGCTCTTACACAGGAACTTCAACCATTTACGCCAACCTGGCCATTCTCCCAATGGGGATTAGATCTAGTGGGCAAGATTCATACTTCCTCATCGAATGGGCATAAGTTCACCACCACAGCCACAGAGTATTTTTCCAAGTGGATTGAGGTAGTACCTCTTAATAAAGTTACCGGAAAACAGATATCATCATTCATACTTAACTATATTATTTGTCGATATGGCATTCCCAACTCCATTATTACAGATAATGGACGACCTTTCAAGAATCAGGATGTTGATGAACTTTGTGAGAGATTTCATATTCAACACCTTACTATCCACAAGGGAATGGCCAAGCAGAGGCCTCAAAAAAGACTATACTAAATTTTTTAAAGACGACTGTGAATGATTCAGGGAAAGATTGGCATGTTCAACTCAATCTCGCCTTATGGGCCTACAGAACCAATGTCTGCATGCCAACATGATCAATGCCATATTCTCTTGTCTATGGAGCAGAAGCCATATTACCTTTAGAAGTTGAAATACCCTCACTCAGAGTGTCACTGAAAGGTCTCACAATAGATGATGAATACAGGGTTTCCCGACTCCAAGAACTGGAACTCCTAGATGAAAAGAGATAAAGAGCAGCTGACCATTTGAAAGCATACCAACAGATGATGTCTCACAACTTTAATCACAAATTAAAGCCACGTACCTTCCAGGTAGGTGATCTAGTTTTGAAAGAAAATCTACGAAATCAGCAAGATAGAGAAAAGAAAGGAAAGTTCGAACCAAATTGGCTAGGTCCTTATGTGGTTGTCGTAGTCTACGGTTCATGAGCCTACAAGCTATCAACGCCAGAAGGAGACCTATTTGACGAACCCATCAACAACATGCACCTGAAGAAATATTATGTTTAATTCAACTATCATCATCCATAAAGGTCTTGAAGAAATACAAAAAAATCAGAAAATGTCCTGAAGAAATACAAAAAAATTAGAAAATGTCCTGAAAAAAAATAAAAAATCGTCATAGGGTGAAAACTTGCCAACAGAGATTTTATTGACAAGAAAAATGCAATAAAAACAAATAGTGAAAATCTGGCAAACAGACGCTATTTGTAGCTCTCCATATATTAGTTCATGTTCTGCACTTGGCTTCTTAGCCTTCATTTCATGCATCTTTCCATCATCTTAGGGCCATACCAACACCATACTGTCATCGAAAACGTCTTACCATGGCTTGATCATTGTACATATCCATTTTGGCAAGTTGTGTCAATACTGGGGGCAAATACTGACATACTGGGGGCAACCAATTTTTAGGGTTTACTGAAACAGCTAGACAACAACATCAACTCCAATCATGTGAACAAAACAATCAAATCTTATGAACACCTATCCAATCATTGATCCATATCACAACAATTTTTAGCAAGTACCATATCCTAACTCATATCTGGATGATCTAAAATCTGAATAATGTTTGGAATAGCAGTATTATTTTTTGAACAATGGTTGTTTGATTTTCGATATCATCTCTCTAGAGCACACTCGATGATGTACTGAACTAGAGTGGCGAGGAAAGAGAATAATTTTTCTTTGTCTGTTGTCTTGAGGTTAACTATCCATCTGTAGCAAATATGTCATGAGACATGATTTCCAAAGTTTATCATTGATGACAGTTCCACATTTGCATCAGAAATTGGTTAGTCTTTGTCTGTTTATGCAAGAAATGCTCAGGTCATCTCGGTTCAATTATACCTTGATGCTTGTGTTTGCTTGCTATATCAAAAATCATGAAAGTTGTACTCAGGTCATCATTGGTGCTAATTTCCCCTTTGATGCTTGTACATACTTCCAACATTTTAAAAGGCTCTATGATGATTCAAGAAAGCTAGAAAAAGGCTCAACAAATGGTTCGTTTCATTTAGTTGCATTTCATTTTAGATCAGTGTATATGACCACATAATGGATCCACATCAGAGTTTTTGAAGGGCTAACAAAAATATCAATGACTGTCATATCTCTTTGGACTATTTGTGGAGGACATTTGGACATTTGTTTCATCATCACCTTTCATCTTCATTATCATTTCATCTAGGTCCTATCATTTATCATTCATTTGCATCCTCTATCATCTTCATTTCATTATCCTTTCATTTATCATTTCATTATCATTCATTTCATTATCATTTCATTTCATTATCATATCACTTTCATTTTCATATTATCATTTCATTATCATTATCATTTCATATCATTCAAATTCTTCATCATTTCATTATCATATCACTTTCATTATCACATCATTCATCATTTCATATTATCATTTCATTATTATTATCATTTCATGTCATTCAAATTCTTCATCATTTCATTATCATATCATTCATCATTTCATTATCGTTCATTTCATTATCATATCACTTTCATTATCACATCCTATCATTTCATTATCATTATCATTTCATGTCATTCAGATTCTTCATCATTTCATTATCATATCATTCATCATTTCATTATCATATCACTTTCATTATCACATCATTCATCATTTCATATTATCATTTCATTATCATTATCATTTCATGTCATTCAAATTCTTCATCATTTCATTATCATATCATTCATCATTTCATTATCGTTCATTTTATTATCATATCATTTCATTTCACTTATCAATTGTCATTTTCATTATCGTTCATGTCATTATCATTTAATTTCATCATCATTACAAAACATTACATTTCATCACATATCATTTATCATCTTATCATACATTTCACTATTATTAAACATTTCACTTCATATCGTTATTCATAACATTTACCATTTGTCACATTACATTCATATCATACCTTTAATCATCCTATCATTTTTCATATCAATTCATATTACAAATTCATGATGCATATCATAAACACAACATTCATTTTCCATCATATTATCATTATTTACTTACATTTGAAAATCCAAAAACAAACATTCCATACATGCATTTTCATATCATTTTCCAAACAACATTTTTTCATAAAACATATCCAATATCCCATGGCATCTTTTCATTATCACATCATAAGTCATCCACCTGCATGACATCATTAGTACGCATCATCCATCATTTTTCACCATCATCATAAACACATCATATCAAATCATCCTGCATATCATGTTAGTCATCAAATCATTAAAATACATACCAAAATCCATAACATATAGAAATATATGCATATCACATAACCATCCCATAAATGCACATCACATCATCAAAAATCATCACCGCTACATATCATCGCTCATCATAAATAATACAAATGTCCAATATCCAAGGAAACTGAAAAGTCCAAAGAGAGATACATGGGATATGATAAAAAATCAAATATATATGCTCCAAAAATGATATACATCACAAACTAGCTGGTCGATGGCCCTGATGGAGCTGGTCCGGAAGGAGGTGACCTACCACTAGTACCTGCATCTGGATCTCACCGACGCCCAGTAACCCCCATGCTCTGTGTGGCTGTCCGCGACTTGCTCCTGGTCCTACTACGAGACCATGGGAATGGCTCCCTGCGCTCAGGAGGACACAAGTCCTCATATTTGACATGGTAGTACTCTGCCTCCCTCGCCATCTCCATGCCCTCGGTAATAGCCTCTCACAAAGATGCACTCTCTATAGTTCCCATAAGCCTCTGAGCAATACCCTCGGCCTCCACTACCCTCCATCTCAACGCATCCCTCTCTGTCATCAACTGGGCTATCTGTGGGTCTGGGGCAAGCTGAGATACTTGTGCCTATTCCTGAGCTTCTGCCTGAGCCTATGCCTACGACTGTGCCAGCTGTGCCTGTAGCTGTGCAACCAATCCCTGTGCCTGCACCAACTGACTTTGCAACTGCACCTACTGTCCCTGCAATATCTGCACCTAGGCCTGAAGGGTATCTATCTGTCCCTGCTGTGACGAGGAACCAACCCTGATCACTGTCCTCTGCCCAATCCCTATCCTCGGCCTCCGCATGATCTGGACACCCCTCAGAATATCTATCCTTGGCCTCACTGACACCTGTCCCTCATCCTCGTCGTCATCCCAATCATCCCGATCAAAGCTATCTTACTCCTCTCTGCTCTCCTCCTCACCTCCCCCAACCGCTGCCTACTCCCCACCTGCCACATCCTCCTGCCTCCCTACCCCTGGCTGAGGTACCACCAAAATGGGTCCTGGCTCATCAGGACCGGTAAACCGTGGAAAGGGATGTGTGTGATAATATACTGAGTACTCATCGAACATACCAGCATCAATAACATCTCGCCTGTCATCCCATGCCTCAGGCGCTAGAGCCGTATACTCTGTATAAGCTATCTGGTATGAAATACCAGGTCCCCATCCTACCTCATCCTTGCTCCGCGCATAGTGAGCAACTCCCTGAGGCATACCCTAAGTAAATCCAAACTGTCACTGTACTCGCATGGCCAAAAACCTCTCAATGATGAAAGGGGTCCTCCCTATCAAAAATCATGGAATACCTACAAATGGCATCTCCAGGTGATCTGTAACCCACGGCTCACAATCTAGGTATGGCCGCCATATCACTACATCAAGATCATCCAGGCATCGTCTCTAGTAATCCACCTTGCCTAGCTTCGGCTGGACAAGAAACATAGCATAAGCATATACATAAGGTCTCCCTGGTGGCCTCACTCTAGGACAAGTCAGTCTCATCACTGCCATATGCTCCCACGCCCAGATCTGAAGCAATGTCACGCCACACGATAAACTAGATGCACCCCTGTATACCACCTGATGAAGGTCATGATATAAGTGAGCCAACATGCAGCTCCCCCAGGCATATCTCTGAGGCTGTCCAAGCATCTACTCCAAGATCCGCCCCCATCCCACTGATAGCCCCTTTGACCAGTGATCCGGACAAAGGAGCCCTCCAATAACTGCACCCAAGACTGTTGGCAAGGCTGGGTATCCTCTGAAGTCAGCCCATGGTACCCAGTACCCTGCTATCTACGCATCCCCAAACACTCTCCTCAGTGCATCTGTACCACCAAGCTCCTTGTGATCATAGAACACAAGGGCGCCAACCACTGGAATACCTAATATCCTGTACACGTCCTCCAGAGTCACAGTCACCTCACCAGTCGACAAATGAAAGGTGTTGTGCTTCGAATGCCACCTCTCTGCCAGTGCCGTCAACAGTCCCCTATTGACCCGAATCGGCAGCATAGCCAACAAGGGTCTCAATCCACATGTCTCTATCAACGCCACATCAGCGGGTGTCAGCTCGGGTATCCTATCCCACCCTGTCGAGTGTCACTCCCTAATATGGAGGTTTTTGAAAACCTCCTATTTTTTGGTTATCACAACAACAATCAATCAACATCATATCAATGATTCAATCCCAATCAAACAAAATCAATCAGATTCGTGTCTATCTATCAAGTGACCCATATTAGTGAACCATATCAAGTGACCCATATTAGTGACCCATATCAGTGAACCATATCAAGTGACCTATATCAAGTGAACCATATCAAGTGCTTTATCTAAGTGACTCATATCATCAACTCAATGCTAAATCGCTCTATCTGAATATCAAATCAAGCTACTCTATCATCATATTACTATTTGTTTTCTTTTTCAGGAAAGCAAATTTATCAACGATCAAATCATTTTCTTATTTCTCCTTCAGTCATGAATACAAATAGGTTTGAATCACATTATTTACTATTTGCTTTCTATCACAGAAAACAAATTTATCAGAAGTCATATCAAACATCTACTCTTTGTTTTCTAAAAGCAAAGTTATCAGACAATCCATCAATCATTCTACTCTTTGTTTTTCATTCAAGGAAGACAAAGTTATCAGCTATCTACTCTTTGATTTCTATTTTGGGAAACAAAGTTATCAATTCTTTATCAGATTTTCTATTAGATCAACATGATGACAAGACAATTTTTCTATCTATTGACTCAGAAAGTAATATACATCATCATTTTCCTATCACTTTCATCAAAACACACATTGTATTTTTTTTCCAGATGCGCTAATCTGTGGTCCCTATGCGCTAAAACTCATATGCGCTACTATTTTTCCTGGATGCGCTAAAACCCAAATGCGTCGTTCTTTGCCTTGGATGCGCTCAAACAGTTACCATATGCGCAATTTCCCTCTAAGCGCTACAACTCTACCCCTAAGCGCCACTTCATTTCCTGGATGCGCGACAACCCTATATGCGCTACTATTTTTCCTAGATGCGTCAAAAACCTAATTTTTCTATGGCATCCTATATGCGCTCATGTTTTTATCGAATGCGCTACACTGGTTTCTACACTGGACATGCTAAATCTATCATGTATGCGCTACTATTTTCATCAAAAACGCTCCAAAATTTATCGAAAGCGCTCTAACATTTCTAAAAGCGCTAAAACGGAAATTAAAAACCTAAAATCCGCGGCAAACAGGAAAAATTTACTTCAAACGGAAAAATTTGAATGCACAAGCGGTTAGATCGACTCACCGGTGGTCCATACGCAGCTGGCCTCTGGTATCGGCGAGATCGCTCGAATCTGTGACAGTGATACAGAATCTCCATGTCACTAGGTCACTGTCAGAGCTACAGGATTCAAAAAGTCAAAAAGTGAAAATGACTTTTTTTTTACCTTTTTACCTTTTAAAGGTCAACCCAAGGTAAGTTTTGTGACATTTTTTTATCTTTTTATCCAAATTTGACTTTCATTTCAACAGGGGCATCTTTATACATCAATTATCGAGAGTTAAATCACTGCATCCCTCTCATCATTCGTATTTCATCATCAACTTAGCATTTTTTTATCATCATCTATGATTTACCTTCCGAGGGGGCATCATCAGCATCAGCATCAAAAACATATCAAGGGCAAAAAATTTATTTTCTTTGAAGCAATGCGTTTCATACATCACTTCAAAGAGGGGCAAAATGTATGTGCATAAAATTGGTCATGTCTAATTAATCCTGACATTTAATTAAATATTTATTATTTAATTAAATTCTCTAAAGTCTTCTACATGTAATTAAATTTAATTAATTTAATTATATTGTTCATTCATTTTATTCTCCCACCATAATTGAATAAATTTATTTTATTTAATTATTTCACATGTCTACTTGATTAATTAAATAAATACATTTTATTTATTTAAATTAATTATTATCTTTTGAATTTAATTAAATCTTTGGTTTTAATTAAATTTAAATATTTATTTTCTTCTATTTAAAACTTTCCTCTAATTAATTAAATACTTTATTTAATTAATTTCATACACATGTCATTTCTTCAAATTTAATTAAATATTTTATTTAATTAAAGATCTTCTATTTTCTTCAAATCATAATTAAATATTTCATTTAATTATAAAATCTTCTGATTTCCTCAAAATCTTAATTAAATATTTATTTAATTAAGAAAAATCTACATGCACCCATAAATAAATAATTGAATTTGATAATTCATTATTTATCTTCTCAATATCTTTCCATTATCTTCTAAAAAAGATGATTTTGTTAATCATCTCATCTTATCTCTTCCATGAAAATGGAAAAATCTTGCTTTATTTGTTTTCTTATATTTTTCTCTCCAGTCTCATCCATCTTCGACTGTTCGATCTGTCAGGAATTATTACAGCCGTTGATCAACTCAGCCAATCAAAATCCTCAAAAAACTCTATAAATACATGTGCAAATCTAGGCATTGGTTACACACAGATACACAGACAGAGACACAGACACATACATGCAATTACACTTACGCATTTGCATCTTTAGCATCTTGTCAATAGTCATATCTTAGCAATAGTTTGATCATAGCATGGCTTAATCTTGCATCTTAGTATAATATGCATTTTAGTTTAAATCTCATTCTCTAGTAGTCCATTTCGTTGAGCTTGGCATACTAAATCTGAGAGCAACTTGAATCAACGAAATGCTGGAGATAGAGAGCAATAAAACGACTTTGAAGAAGTTGTACTGAGAGTTTGTTTATTTTTCTTTAAGCTTCTTTGATATAAGGTTTTATTGATTGTGTTTTGAATTCATTATGATAGGCATATTTTCATACACACAACTTCCATTTCACCCTTTAGATTCCAAGTTTGTTGAGCCCACAACTCCAAGAATTGGAGCAAGAGATGCATTCCCATAAATTTTCATATTAAGGCATGATTAGAAAAATACTCAACATCCTTTGCTATTGATTATGGTTGAATCACCAAATACGATCTATCTTTTCTTCTTTCCAAGCAACCATTAATCTTTGAGATTTGAGGGCCTCCAGTTGGAGCAAACCCTCCCACCCCCAAATCATTATACAATAATTTGTTCTAAAAAAACCTCTTTGATGGATATGGAGATTTCACTCCTAAAGCAATAGGAAAATCTGAAGGAGAATTAAACCCAAATGCTTCCCTTGGTTCCATCACCAAGAAAAAAGCAAAACCACACCCTTATACTGAGTGCACAAACTATGTTGAGGAAACAAGTAGAAAAAAAGATGAAAAAAGAAAACCCTCCCCCCCGAAACTTCAACACCCCACCCTTCTCGACAGAAAAATAAACTCCCACACCACTCCCCCAAGCATCAAACACCCCACCCTACAGTAAAAACCCCAATACAAAGGTCGATTTTCCTCCCACAATGGCATACATGCCCTGCAAAAAACATGCAACCCATGGCCTTTCATAGGTCACAGGGGTGCAAAGCTCACACCTGCTCCATCGCACTCAACACATCTTGCTCTTTATTATTAGCTTAAAGGGGAGTGTTCTATATTATTATTATTATTATTATTATTATTATTATTATATTATATTTTATAATAATAATAATTACTAAATACAAATATAAAATTATAATAATTAATAATTAATTTAATTTTATATAGTATAAATTGAACTAACATATAATTAATCTATAATATATAATATACATTTTATATATTGTGTGGGCTAGCTCAGTCAAATTAGTTGCTAGTACGAACAATGATGTTGAGTTTGCTACCTTCCATGAAGGCTTCAAACTATGCTTGGACAAGAAAATAAATTAAATTGAGGTGGAGGGTGATTCAATGGTTGTAGTCAATGCAGTAGCAAATTAGACGACACTAAGCTGGAAATCAAAATCCTAGATTGAAAGTATAAGTATGCAATTAGATATTTTGGATGAACTCTCCATCTCACATTTTTTTTGTGATGTAAATAATGCTGCAGAATTCCTCTCAAATTGTGCCATTGACCAAGTGTCATTAATGGTCATATCAAAATCTAGTAAGGAATGGTTGGGACTTCTCAATATCATTGAGAGAGATGTGTTGGCAGTGAAAAGATAATATTTCTTTAGAATTATCTTAAGATGTCACATATCAATTGGTATGTCATGAATAGCTTTTCTTGAAATGACAGAGTCATGGTGTCCTTATGAGCCATTCAAATATTATGATTGATAATGGTGGTGTACTCCTAGATTTATCACTGGCATATCATGATGTGGTGATATCAGGAGGGGCACAAGTTTATTTATGTATATTTTGTGCATTCAAGATACTCAATGTTTCATATGTGGTATTTTTATTCCTCGAAGGTTGCAATTGTGGGGGTTTGTGGTAGTGTCTTGGAAGTGGTTGCAACTACGATAATGTCTAGCCATTCTGATATTAGGTGCAATTGCACTTTCGAATCAAGGGATGAATTGATTCAAAGGATTTTCAAAACTAGGGGAGAGAAAGAGGCAGTTGAAGTGGTGGCAAAACTTATGGAAAAGGTAGCATGGGCTTCTAGACACATTCATGATGGACGTATCTATGAGGAATTTCTTATCGTAACTTGATGCAAGTTACAGGGAGCCTATAATAGGGCATACAATTTGAAAACCAACTTGTGATTGTTAGGGAAATTTAGTGCATCTTAGAGAAATCTCCAAGAACAGTGGTGCCTTTGGTAACTTTAATTTCGATTATTACCTCAAAGGCACAAACAACTATGTCCTAAAGCGGAAATAGACATAGTTCATTTCCCACATTGATCCTTCTAAGAGAAGCACATGTAGATTCAACATCATGCAATAACAGATTCTAGAAGCAGAACCAACATAGATGAAAGATAAGACAAAAAACCAGAACACACAGACTTATGTGGGGAAAACCCTTTCGGGTAAAAAACCCCACACTCCAAAGATCAAGCCATTGTATTATTCAGCAACTGAAGGTTACAATACAATTCAGGCTCATAGCCTTTTCAGAGATTTCATCTTGTTCATTTTGGATACAATCTGATAACCAACTCTCCCTCTGTACATTTCCTGATCAACCTCTCAAACCAAACAATCTTCATACTGTTGCAATACCCTCACATAGTATATAGTACAGATCAACACAAGAGATCAACCATGACATTCAATCCTTGATCAGGAGAGAAATTGACAGCATAACCCTACCTCTCACTTCCTCTGTTTTGGCCTCATGGCCTTGGCCTTTTAGCCAGCCACTCGGCCCTAACTCTATCAAACACCTGTGTCGAAGAATCCAACCAAGCATCATCTACTTTTCCAAGCTATATTCATTTTGTTTTTGTCTGTCAAGCTTCCTCTCAGAACGGCCACAACAGACTAACTTCCAACGGTTCCCATTTGGCTCCTCTAATTGGTCCACGAGATGCCACATAGGAAAGTCTCACTCGGTCAAACGGCTTCAAGTTGTGTTGGCATATCGGTGAGACACTAACTGTGTCTCCCCAATGCCAACACAGTCAGCATTCGATATCGCTAAGAGTCCATCATATCGGCAAGACGTTTCATCGAGTCTAGAGAGCTATCGCTCAGCTTTCGCCATGTCGCCAAGACATACCGCTTTCGCTGAGACATCCCATCGAGCCTTCATTGTTAATCTGAAGCATCCAATAGTCGATGAGACTTATCGCTATCACCAGGAGGTTACATCGATGTTCAACAGTTACTCTGAAGTATTCAACAGTCGGCAAGACATCACCTTCGCTAAGCCGTTACCCCAAATACTCACAAGTCATACCGAGCACCAAACACCAGTCGGCAAGACATTCGTCTTTCACCAAGAGGTTTCACCGAACTCTTTTATGTTACTCCAGAGTGCTCATCTATCGCCAAGACATACGTCCTTCACTAAGACTTTACTCCAAGATCCTTATGTTTCATCGAGCACCAAACGGTCGGCAAGACTTTTGTCCATCGCTAAGAGTTCTTAGTGAACCCTTAGTGTTACCTCGATGCCTCCAAGTGTGTCCCCATCAGAAAGACCTTCATTGGTCGTTGGGACATCTTCTCGAAGCCCTTTGAGTTTCCTCGAGAGAATACAATCGGTGTGACATTCCCTCATCGGTAAGACTTCTTACCGATAGTATTCCTTCCTGCGAGAGTTTCCCCGATGACTTCAAACCAAACGTTGTCGGCGAGACATTAACACATCGTTGAGAGCTCATAGCGAACACCCAAGACTCTCCTCGATATCCGATAGAATGACCTGTCGGCCATAGATCTCCACAATCGGTGAGAGGTTACAACGAACAAAATTTCACAGCGATAGGCTCCAAAGTAAAAGCGTTCGGCGAGACTCCTGCAAGGTCACAATGACCTGATTTGATTCAACAAGGTTACTACTGCTAGTCGGCCAGACATGTCACTAGTCTCAGCGACCATGCTTTCTCAGAGGTTTCAGCCTATGAGATTGAGGCAATAATTCCAACAGTGATTGGGTTGTCTTTTGTGGTTGTGATGGTTGTATTGCCTACCATCACAGAGTTACCAAACCAAGGATTCATTATAGGTATTTTTGGTTGTGAAGCTATGATCAAGAAAAAGTAATAGAGAATGCTTTGAAAATGTATAAGAAAGGCATAGAGGAGAGATCACTGAATGTGCAAAGGGCCTAATGTTCCTATTGGATGAATTTATATAAATATGTTAGTATTTTAATGCAAAGGGAGTTGTCCCATTAGACAACGTTTACCTAAAAAATGTACATTTTATATAATACAAATTAAATTATATATAGTTATATATAAAGTATATTGTTATTATATATTATATTCCTATAATAAAAATATTGAATATAAATATCAATTTATTATAGTTAATAATTAATATATTTTCTATAGTAAATTAAATTAACATATAAAAAAATCTAATACTTTAATTGACCTTCAAAGAGAGAGCAAGAGAGAGAGGAGGAGCGAGAAAGATAGAGGGTGAGACAATTGTATATATATATATAAAGAAAGAGAGAGAGAGAGGTTTGAAACCCTAAACAATCTCACAAAAATAAATAGTAACTCATTTTCACATAAATATAGAAATAAAATGAAACATCTTAAATATATACAAATGACATATTACATCTCACATGTAAAAATGTCTAATCTATAATATTAATTACAAGAATTATAGTACATCATCACATGAAGTACTATCTAGTCAAGTATTATAGAGTACAAGATATAATTTATGCAAGAATATGACTAAGGATCTCATGCTCATTTTGTCAACAATACAAGTAAATATATAAAAGAAACATAATCACTAGAATCTACGACCACCACTAACCACAACGGTCATTTGCAAACCAAGAGATGAGAACATGGTTAAGGAACTTTTCCACCCAACCACGAAGCTTACGCTTCCCTGAAATTCTTCTTAACATGAAGAATACTCGACCTTGCATGAGAAGCCTGGCAACCTGGAAACAACTAGCAGGATAGAATCTGGTGTAAACTAATATATCTACATGCATTTCACGTATGAACATGTTATTCCCTACTAACTAGGTATGATAGAAAGAATAAAATAACATCCATCTATTTCAATGGTACACCTAGCTTTGGCCAAAGAAATTAAACTGTAAACGGTAGGTAGATTTGGAAAAAACAAATCTACTTCCCTTTGTTAGTCTATATTCAACACCCGTCTCAAAAGGTAAGCCAAATCACATATAGAAGAAAATAATGTATGATCATCATAAAAATAAATAAATCTTTTTCTTTTCATGCAAAATGATTATATAAAGATGTTTTATTATTTCAATCCTTTTATGCATAATAATGGTTAAATGTATAATTGACATGCAATTTAATTATTGACATGCAACATGATTATTGACATGCAACTTGATTATTGACATGCAATTTGATTTATAACTAAATATAATTCTTAATTACATGCATTATTTAATATCCATGCAAGACTAACTAATCTTTGATGTCATGCAGGTTAAATCCATAAGAAACCAGTTCATAACACATGCAAATAAAGAATCAGATCCATAAGAATTAAATGGCAGTTTCATATTTTAGTTTTACAGTTTCACTGTGGAATCATCACAAAAAAAAAATTATCAGTGTTAATTTAATAGAAAATACATTATGTTTTTATATATAAATATATAGTTTCATGTATATATATTTGTATTTATACATATATAAATATATGTATACTATTGTTCAATATGATGAGATTACGGAATAACATAGTGGTTTTATGATAGCAATATAGAATTCGTATATGGTTACAGTCATGGACTGTTCATCAATTTGAGTTTAATAAACTCACACCATATATATATATCGATATGCATAACTATTATCTTTGCATTATATGTGATTATTCTATGCATAGGTTTATAAACAACCACAAATATTTCTACAACATGGTTGATTCTATGCTACAGGTGAGTGTAGCACTAGGGTCTATCTATGTGCTAAGCATGACATATTTTATGTAATAGGAAAACAAATATAAAAAGGGTGATTTAAAATATCCTACATAGATCTATGAGCCATTATAAACTTCTAGTTTATCAATGGGCAAGGTTTACTGAAGCAAAGGAATTGATTGACCATTAACTCATATTACAAAACTATAAGAAGGAATGCACCAAATTCATTATGCCATAATAAAAGAACATACCTATAATCCATGAATTAATATTTGGATTTCGAAGCCAACCCTCACTCTTGCAATTTCCCAACTCTTAGTTGTTGCCCCTCAATCTGCCAATAGTGATCCCAAAACAATCCCTTCACAATTTGATCCCCTAGATGTCCAAGACAATTTGATCTGCCCTTTAAAAACTATAGTCCACATAAATTTCCTTAGCAGACTTTAGCACCAGGCAATATCACACATGTGTGATTTCTATGTCTAGAAAGTTGCTCTTCCATGAACAACGAAAGGAGAGAAGAGAAGAGTCTTAGAGATGGAATGCAAAAAGGTCGTCCATTATATGGTAACATAAGATGCTTGATATACATTCACATATACACATTCATTGTCTTTTGGTGGTCTGACCTAGGTCAATTTTCTAATTAAAGTTGACCAGAATAAGACTAAAAATTATCGATGCAAAGTATTCGACTCCAGTTGGAGTATGTCTTCCAATTTTAGAACTGAAGTTTCCTCCTCATGCTCAGATTGTATGAATTTTTATGCAAATCATTTGAGTTTTCAACTTTTTATTATTTAACTTTGTTTTCTTTTTAATAATAATCTATTTATATATTTATATATATAATAATAATATCCTTATTATATTATTATTATATATATAAATATAAATTATGAGATTTATCATTATCAAAAATTTGAAATAAAATCTTTTATTTTCTCAATTAAATTAAATTTCACAAATAAAATAACCATAAGACATAATCATTATTTAAATCATAACACACAATAGACAATGACATATTCATGCATAACATAATCATTCACAATGCATGATGAATGCAACTATGTGAGTGTGTGCGTAGGATTTCCATCATGTTGACTATTGTCAAGCGGCTAGGTCATCTCTACCTCAACCATGTTCTCGCCTTCAATTTTTTCCTGCACTCATTTGCACTCAACATCTCGTCATTAAGTTAGATTATAAAACCATAATCCATAATCAAAATATTCGCATCATAATAATTCATCATTATTTTAATCACAATAGCATGCATTTTAAAATAACATCTAATTTATCATCCACAAAAACACATTAATCAATGCTTTGAACACATATTGTCCAATGGTCTCATCCAATTCCATTTATTATTAAATAAAGTTTATGCAAGCAAAAAATGAGATGTGACAAAGAGAGACTCAAAAGATAGAGAATGAGAGAGAGGGAATTACAAAGAGAGAGAGATACAAAAACATATAGAGGTAGAGAAATACAAAGGGACACTACAACAAATCCCTATGATTAGCTCCCTTTTTTGCTTCCACCCACTATTTTAATGTATTTTTTTCCAATTTTTTGAAAAAGCCAACACTCTTTATTGGGATGGCGCTATTTTTGGAATTTATTGTGCAAATAAGAACAAGTAGGTGGTAAATTAGGCACAAATTAGCACCTAAATTAGCACCAGGTTTAGCGTCGAGTTTATCGCCATGTTTAGTGTCAAGTGTAGTGCCGAGTTTTGCGCCAAATTTTTGAAAAGTTTTTCGCTGGCATTATGCCTAATTTAGTGCCTGCTTTAGAGCCTTCTTTAGTGCCTAAGTTAGCACCTAATTTAACGCCTAATTTAGCACCTGCTTTAGAGCCTACTTTAGCACCTAATTTAGTGCTTGCTTTAGAGCCTACTTCAGTGCCTAATTTAGCGCCTGATTGTTTTGATCTAGCAAGGATTAAGGGTTAAGGGATTAGGGGTGTTAGAACAAAAAATACTTCCCCAATATTCACTACCCTTCAATTGCTTTCCTACATTTCACTTGCATCAAAAGACCCCTCAACTGTCAACCCTCAACCCTAATCCCTCAACCCTCAACCTTAAACCTTAAACCCTCAACCCTAATCCTTCAACCATATACCCTCAAACCTATACCCTAAATTCTCTACCCTCAACCCTTAACCATCAACCCTAAACCCTTAAACCTTCTACCCTAGTCTACCCTCAACCCTAATCCCTCAACCCTATACCCTTAACCCAATACCCTAAACCATCAACCCTATAGGTCCTCAACTCTATACCCTCAATTCTCAACCCTCTACCCTATACATTGGATCCTCAACCCTCATATATCTTTGTCCCTCCCTCCTCTTCTCTCCTTCTCTCTATCTCACTTCTCCCTCCATCTGTTGCTCCATCCATCCCTCCCTCTCTACCATAATCCCTCAACCCTAAACCATCAACCCTTAAACCCTTAAACACTCAACCCTAAGCCCTAAACCCTAAACCCTAAACCCTCAACCCTTAAACCAGCCTCTACCCTCTACCCTCTACCATCTACCCTTAATTAATGCCCCTTAAACCCAAGTAAACTCTCTACCCTAATCCCTCAACCCTCAACCCTTAATCCCTCAACCCTTAAACCCTCAACCCTTAACCCTCTACCCTCGACCCTTAAAATCTAATCCCTCAACCCCTATACCCTCTACCCTATACAATATTGGACCTTCAACCCTATACCCTCAATCCTCTACCCTCAACCTTAAACCCTCAACACTTAAACCCTAAACCCTTAAAGCCTCTACCCTCTACCCTATACATTAAACCCTCAACCCTCAATTCTCAACCCTCAACCCTTAATCCCTCAACCCTCAACCCTCAAACCCTAAACCCTCAACCCCTATACCCTCTACCCTATACATTGGAACCTCAACCTGATCCTTCAACCATGTACCCTCAAACCTATACCCTAATCCTTCAACCTAATCTTTTCATTGTATTTAACATGAAATGCAACAATTTGTGTGAAAATATCCATACTATCACCAACATTCCCTTTGTATATACCCATTTATTCCTCCAGATAATCATAAACAAAGCAAATTTCACCTTTATCATAGTACTTTATGCAAATTAATGGTTGAGGGTTGAGGGATTAAGGGTTTAGGGTTGATAATTGAGGGTTGAGGGGGGTTTAATGTATAGGGTAGAGGGTAGAGGGTGTAAGGGTTTAGGGTTTAAGGGTTGAGGGTTGAGGGTTTAAGGTTGAGGTCGGTTGAGGGATTAAGGGTTGAGGGTTGAGAATTGAGGGTTGAGGGTTTAATGTATAGGGTAGAGGTAGAGGGTAGATGGTTTAAGGGTTGAGGATTGAGGGTTTAAGGTTGAGGGTTGAGGGGTTGAGGGTATAGTTGAGGGATTAGAGCTGAGGGTCCAATGTATAGGTAGAGGGCATAGGGTTGAGGGTAGGGTTTAGGGCTAGAGGGTTGAGGTTTGGGGGTTGAGGGTTAAGGGTTTGGAGGGATTTGAGGGTTGAGGGATTAGGAGGAGCACTCTGGGTTTAAGGGTTGATGGATTAGGGTTGATAGGGATTAGGGTTGAAGGTAGGGGGAAGAAAGAGGTTTAAGGGTTGAGGATTGAGGGTTTACAGTTGAGTGTTTAAGGGTTTAAGGGTTGAGGATATAGGATTGAATAGGGATTAGGGAGATAGAGAGGAGAGAAGAGGCGGGAGGAACAAAGATATATGAGGGTTGAGGATCCAATGTATAGGGTAAAGGGTTGATAATTGAGGGTATAGGGTCAATGAGGAACTATAGGGTTGATGGTTTAGGGTATTAGGTTGAGGGTATATAGGGTCGAGGGATTAGGGTTGAGGGTAAAGGGTAGAAGGTTTAAGTGTTTAGGGTTTAAGGTTTTAGGGTTGACTAGGGTTAAGGGTTGAGGGTAGAGGGTTTAGGGTATAGGTTTGAGGGTATATGGTTGAAGGATTAGGGTTGAGGGTCCAATGTAGAGGGTAGAGTGTTGGAACACAATGATGTAATGAGAGGGGGGTGAATCAGTAGATACTAAAACTTTGGTCTTCAAAATCTTTGTGCAGATTACTTTCTTAGCTCCAAATACTTTAGAGCTTGCTTTAGCACCTAATTTAGTGCCTAATTGAGCGCCTAATTGTTCTGATCTAGCAAGGATTAAGGGTTAAGGGATTAGGGGTGTTAGAACAAAAAATCCTTCCCCAATATTCACTGGCCTTCAATTGCTTGCCTACATTTCACTTGCATCAAAAGATCTATTGCCTTTGATTTTTCATTGTATTTAACATGAAATAAAACAATTTGTGTGATAAGATCCATACTGTCACCAACATTCCCTTTGTATATACCCATTTATTCCTCCAGATAATCATAAACAAATCAAAATTTTCCTTTACTGTAGTACCGCAACATCAAAATAAAGGCAGTGCAGGATGGCGGCTTCTAAGTTTACAAATAAGCCTTTACTACCATATTGCCAAGAGATTATATAGCTTGCGCGATAAAGTGATACTCACCGCCACCCCGCAAGGAGAATTATAAGGCAATGCGGTAATGTGGTACCTACCGCCATCCCGCATAAGGCGATTCAAAGGAGTGTAGTAAGGCGGTAAACAATAAGAAGATAAAGCATACACCGCTATACCGCCAGGAGGGTGAGCAACTTATGCGATAGAGTGGTATACACCACAACCCTATAGAAAGAAGTCTTGAGAAAGGCGGTAGAGCAGTAAGCATTGGAAGAAAAGTGGGCACCCTAGTACCCTGTGAGGTGGATAATATGGCTATGGTAGAGCGGTATACACCGCAACCCCGCAGTAAGAGGTCTTAAGCAAGGTAGTAGTGCGGTAAACAACAGAAGGGAAGGGAAAAACATCACCATACCACAACGAGTATAATAAGAGACAATGGTAGTACGATAATTGTGGCATCATTACAATTTACAACAATAAATACAAAAAATCAAGTCAGTTTCCCTGCCACGCTGACGCACGAATCCAATGATGTAAGAATTAAATGCAAGGATTTGAGCTTGCTATGAAATTATTTTATGAAGATTTGGCATTAAAATTGATATGACTGAATACCATGCCATCCAAAGACAAGTGAGTTTTCCCAATATCGCACTCAATTGCAATGCACTAGCGTGGAAGGAGCTAAGGATATGAGAAGAAGAAGTCCTACAAGCGTCAAATACTCGGGTAAGTGCATGAAAACTCTCTGAAAGAGCTCTGTTAATATAAAAACAATTCAAGGTTTTGTCATATGAAGCCATAGTAGAGAAAATTGAAACATGCCTCCTAAAAGAAAACAATCAAAAGTAAAAGAAAGTCAACCTAAAATTAAAGATGAAGTAAAGAAGAGACCACTCCATCAATCCATATTAGATATACTTCTAGGGTCTACTAAGAGGGTAATAAGAAGTTTCTCATGGACACTGCACAAAGTTGTAGGGATGCCCTCATTCCCAAATCTGGATGGGACCTATTTTGGTATTTTTACAGTAAGAGAAATGAGAAGATTCCAGTGTCAAACCCTTGGATGTTAGATTTAGCAAGGTTGGTTGTCCCAAATGTGTTTGTTGATGTAGAATTTATCAGACTGCTATCCAAACACTATCACTTAGCTACCAAAACAGTAAGGTTTCCAAACGGCATAGTATTGGTAGAAGTAACCAGAACAACCATCATTGCGTGTCTTGACTTAAACAAGCATACTCTGACCAAGATAAACCTATAGAAAAGTGAGGAGGATTATGTTAGGTTAAGGACTCATAGAAGTGATGAGCTACCCCTATATATAAAAAGAGGCATTGGTAATAGAACAATCCCCATCTCTACTGCCACTACTGAACCATTTACTATGGCAAATTTTCAGTATTACTTTGTGAATACATATTTTGCTCTTTTCCAAGTGTTGGGGATGGATGCTCAAGATAAAATGCCAATAGGCCTAATGAAGATGGCCATGAGAATTCAAAACCCTGAAGCTAATATTGAATATGACTTTTCTTCATACCTTGAGAAGGCGTTAGATGATGAATTCTCCCAAGTTGTAGAGGATAGAGCACCGATTACATTCAAACACTATTCCCTATTGTGTCATCTGATATTGTACTATAATAGGGACTAGTGGACTAAAATAATGGACTTGGCTATAGTATATGAGCAAGGGAATCCAACACCTGTCCAAAAATGGTGCTATATTTGGGACAGTCGGTGCAAGAATTCAAGCTTTGTTGTATTCTACGAAGACTTTGCACATAAAATCCTTGGAGTTCTTGGGTATGCAATACCAAGATTGTCAACCAAAATGTTGCAACTATTGAGACCTTTTGCTTTAAGATCAAAGCAGGGTCATACACACAATTTTGGAGATTGGTTCTTCCTCTCGAAAGTTACAATAATAAGAGTTTATGAATGCCCTGTTGCTCCACATATACTACCAAAATTTGTGCCCCTTAGATTAGCATTTCTTGAATTTATGTGGAAAATGATGTGGATGGAGAAAGATTTAATGCAAAAGCAGAAGAAAGGCACTTTCCTACCAAACCAAACAAAGTGTGAAGATTGGACTGTAGGCTTAGACACACTAGAGGAGTTACAGTATTGTTTGAAGTCAAGATATGCATTGAATTCTGGAAAAGGAAGAGCCTTTGACCCTAAAAATCATATGAACAACATAAGGCACAATCTTCTTACCATAATGAAAGTGGCACACAAAGTGGATTATGAAGAAGATGTCATAAGGAACTGTATTACTTATAATGATGTATTTAGTAGAAGGAAAAAAATGGGAATATATGAAGAAGATCGAAGAAAGGAAGAATAAGAGGTCCAAGGATTTCCTAGGATACTTTGTTGAGGAAAAGGACCCCATCAAGAGGATAGATTTGATAATGGGTAGATTTGAAGACTTGATCAGTAAGAAGGGCGCGCATCTCCAAAAACATGATAGTCGTGCAACTACAGAGCATACCCCAAGTGAAACCTCTGAACCTCCCATGGAGCAGTTACCTCCCAAAAGATAGAAGACTGAAAGCATTGAACAGTTAATACCTTATGAGAAGAGTGAAGAGGTGGGTAATACTGACGAAGTGGCTACACTGCAGTCATTGAAAGGTGATATTAAGGTTGATCAGCCCATCCATGAGACTAGTGCCCATAAACATGAGGAAAGGATGGGTGATGTAGAAAAAATAAGTAGAGAGGTACATGAAGATGAAAGGGAAATTGTATCCAGGCGATTCATAGAAGATGATGAATTCATTAAGACTCCTGAGTTTAGGGATTTCTGGATGAAGATGAAGATAAAAGAATTTGAAGAGAGGATGGAATCAACTGAAGCAGGAATTGAAGAATCAAAGAAAAATCAAATGGTAGCACAAACTTTCCAGTAATTAAGAGTTGAAAACATTGACATTAGCCCCCAGAAGGCTAGAGAAATGGTCTTGAAGAGCAATATGCTCATTTTACCTAGCTTGGAATTAAAGAAAATGTTTTTGCTTGATTAAGTGCGGGCTCAAGAAGATCCAATGCTAGTTGCAGAATTTGACTCCGATGGAGTGAGTGGAACTGGGTATAACCCAAAGATTGAAACCCTGGCCATATGGATCAAACAGAAAAATACATAGAAGCCAAAATTATTGGATGTAATTCAAGGGATGAAAGGGGAAGCAATGGTAAGGAAAATACAAGATACCACCCCTTTGGAGGCAGCCACATTGACATGCATTCAGCCATGTTCACTCGAGCAACTATTAAGGGATTAGAAGATAGATTGAAGGAGTATGAAAAGGAACAAAATGTTCCTAAATGATGAAGTTAATAAACTGTTCATGGAGAATGCCAAACTGAAAGAACAATTAAGAGGAGAAGGACCCTCACAAAGCAAGGAGATGGTGTTATATAGGCCTCCTATTGCTCCAATGGATATTGTGAAGAACATTTTTGCAAAACAGGTAAAAACTCTAGAGAAGGAAGTGGATGATGTAAAGAAGGCCAACAATCAAACCCAAGATGAAGTGAAAAGGCGAATTTGTGAATTTATGCAAAAGATTCTTGAGCACAGGATAAAATCAGTTATGGATAAATTGGAGAATATGCATGATAGTTATAAAACACTTCAATAAGCAATGGATTAAATAAAGACACATATGCTTGTATTAGATCCTTTGTTCAAAAGGTGGCAGCCTATCCACCACACTTTGGCTAAGTTATGCAAAGTTCTACAAAGAAGTCTCGATGCTCCCACAACATTAAAGCCAACTAAACAAATTGTGAAGATGATTATTGATGAATTTCAGTATATACAAGGGGAAGATAAAAAGATTGTAACATGAATGGATTTATTCCATACCTTGAAACAGTGGTATATACCTGAAATCATGAGAGATGGTCATTAGTTGAAGAAATTGGATAAGTGGAAGAAATAATTCAATCAAGTTATTCATAAGTGAGTAACTCATATATAGGAGGATGATGATACCAGTCTTCACAGGCTAAATCATATCATGGATGGGTTGATTGTTCTTGATGTGGGATACCTAAAGTTTTTCAATGATACAAAGGCATTAATAGATAGTCGATGAAAAAATCATCTTGCAAACATGCCAAAGATCCAGGAATATAAGTGGCCATCAGATTTTATGGTGTATCAGTGGGAGGAAAAGTATTTGGTTTCAGAAGAATAGGACACTGAGGTGAGAGCATTTGAGCGTTCATCATGGAGAGGAAGACTTTGCCAGATCAATGATCACGGGTCTTCTACGTTGAATAATGGAACCATATGTCAAAATATCTTAAGTCTTGTTATTTCCTTAATTATGTTAATTAAATAGTTGTTAGTAACAAAAGCAGTTATGAAAGGTCATCTCTTTTTGTAAAAGGCCTGTAGCTTGTTGCTTCCTATATAAATAGGAAACCGATGCCTAGTTTTAAATCATCATCATCATATATCATTTCCATCACCACCAGTAGAAGTAGATAGGTTTCAAATTCCACTCATTCACCTTCACATTTTAAAGACTTTTGTTATTAGTGTATATCAATTGAAGCAATATAATGGAGAACATCTTATTATCAAAGATTCTCCATGACCGTGTTATCATTCTATATTTTTCTTATGTTTTCCATACTTATTCTTCTTATATTTGAATGAATATCAGTTATTGAGCCTCAATACTGTGCTTATGTGAATGAATATGCTGATATAGTAAAGCATTTACTATGGATATTTTCAATTACATGTTCAAAATTATGATCAACATAAAAATGGAAACTATTTAAAAATAATAAAGTTAACAAAGTTGCTTATTTAAATAATTTTGAGTTACGTGCATTAATATTTTATTAAATTTTGTGTCTTCACGAACATATGTTGATACAAAATGAATGGAAGAAGCATCCAAGTAATCCTAATTTTTTCTGCCAACAATTCATACCAAAGATTGAACAATTTAAGGATATTTTAATAGGTAATTTGTATCGACACAAATAATATTACTAAAGAATTTTAAAGTTTAGGCCATAAGAATCATCCTTTTTTAAACATGGATTGCAAATAATTCTAAAAATTTAGAAGTCTTGGTCATTCACATTATTTTCTGCTACAATGCCATCTAGTGTATCATTGTCAATGTTCATATATTCTTTCAAGTATTTAATATTATCATCATCCTCATCTTGACCTGCATCATCTTCATCATCATTGAAATTTGACTATAGACCATCTACATTGTTACCAGATGTATTTGGATCATCATTTTCTATACCATCCATATTGTTGTCTTCATAACATCATCTAAATCTAGATTGTTGTCTTCTTGTGCTTGAACATAACCATCTTCAACATAATCATGGATGCCAATTTCTTCGATGTTCTCTAATCCCTCTCTCATTTTGTTAGCCATCATTGTTTTGCTCAGTATCCACTAATGCATCATCAAATACATGTCTTAATCTTGGATCATAATGTATGACAAATATCCATTTCGGGTCCAAAATATCTTCATAGAAAAATACCTGCATATGAATGACATACATATATTAGACATATGTTATAACAATTTTATTGATTAATAAACACATGTATATATTCGCAATAAACTATGAATTAATAGATTAAAGATCACTAACACTTCCTGTTTGAGTTAAAGAAATACTTGCTCACAATGAATTGGTAGAACATAAGGCTCCTTATCCTCCAGTAGGAACCATGAGGAATCTATAGAAAACAATCCACTATGGGTATCATGTCTTCGTGTCCTCTCAAATGCTTCATACCATCTACACTTAAAAATACAACATTTATAAAAGCGGTAATCCAACTCAATAATTTCTTATATTTTCCCAACATATTGTAGATTCCATTCAATTACATTCTTATATTTTGAGCTTGATCAACTGGATTGCTTGAAGTCAACCATGATGCCACAATCGAAGGATCGTTTCTTTACATCTACACTTTCTACGCGATAATGTCGACCATATGCCCACATTGCTAGATATTTCCTCGCCTATGAAAGACCATTTATTTCAGTGAAAATAAATATAATGACGAATATTAAAATAGTTAATAGTGTCAAAACTGTAAGGAAACAACATTTTGTAAAATTCCAACTGTACCTTTCTTTCACATCCTCTAGACATGTTGATTTCATCTTCTGTTATGTTTGAATCCATACCTGCATCTTCTATTTGATTTTGAATTTGTTCAGTAACCCATTCTAGTGTGCAATATTTTCCCCATTCCCCAAGCAAATCAGTGGGAAGTGGAGTATTCCTTGGGTTCGATCTCTTAAATTGTCTCCTTGCTTCTAACACTTCTTCTCTCTTTTTATCATACAGATCAATCCATTTATTCATAAAGTCCATGTGGTACATAATGAACTTGTCGAGTATAGCACTTTCGTCTACACCTATTACATGTCAACATGTTTATTTCAAACTCCAAATGTCATGTTGTTAATTTGAAAAATAAATTACAAAGTAAATTATTGGTTGCAAGAAAAACAACCACTCTGATCATGAATTTACTTATTAATTTCTACTTGAACACCATTAGATTGTGGTTTTTCTCCATCAATAATATATGATGCTCATTCTTCATCCCAAAAGCATGGCCCATCTTCAAAATCCTTACCAAGGAATTCGCACTGGAAGAAAAATGCTTCATTCAATACATACCCTTTAGCCATGCAACCCTCTAGATGTGCATTTTGTCAGACATATCTTTTTAGAGTTTTCATATACCTCTCAAAGAAAAACATCCACCTTGTTGATACGACACCCGCCAATTCAATGTCATCGACTAGGTGTATAAGTAAATGGACTTGTAGGTCCATGAAACTTGTAGGGAGCTCCTTCTCAAATACACATAATTTTTGCAATTTCCTTCTTCCATTTTGGCACTTCACATTTGTGGATCTCCTTGGAGGTCACCTACCTAATATAAGAATAGTAAATTAGTATGAACCTTTAGTCAAAAATTAAAATACAATATAATATCTCTATGTCTCTCACACATGGAAATTTCATATAACCACATACCTTGTAAATGCTGACAATCGACTTATGGCATTCCTTAAGTCAACTGTAAGACAGGAATCCCCCCTAATTGCCAATGGCATGAGATGCTGTCAAAACATTTATGAAAAGGTCATTAGTATTTTTTTTTCACACAACAAAATATCAAAATATATTTAGTACTTAATCAATGTTACCAGTAAATGTTAAATGATGATATATAATACCTTCATAAAATTATGAAAATCATATGTTTTAAATCATGTGATATGTCCATTAACTGTAAAAGCTTTAGCCAATGATGACCCATAGCCAGTAGGTGTCCTTATTGAATAGATGACATTTTTTAGTTGGTCTAGCTCTTATTTTTTCAAAACCCATCGAGCTTTTGCATATGTTTCATTTTCCCTGTTTGGCCACAAATGTTTTCTATCAAATTTGGTACTTGAAAGAGCAATATCTCTCCTTGAAGACAAGGTGTCCTCTTTGCTTGATATATGTCAAAATATAGAATCTGGGACATTTTTGAAGATGTCCATAGGATCTAATAGGTGAGATATTAATAGATCCTTCTAGTAAGGGAGCTCATAAAATATGGATTTCCTTTTCATTCCTTCTGGAATTTTAACTACAACTTGTTTTGGTTCTTCAATTGAATCACCCCAATCAAAAAAATCCTCCCAAGCTTTCAATTCAGCATCTTCATACTTCTTAATCCAATCAACTGGACCCATAATCATGGGAGGGCCTCTATTTTCAACTTTTCCATCAAATTGATTCTTTAGGAAATTTCTAAACTTATGATCTAGTGGTAGAAAAACTCTGTTGTTTGCGTAAATACTACCCTTGAAATTGTTCTACACATCTTGTACATGCAAATATCCCCTTTGTTTGAAGCCCTGAAATTCAATAAGTAATGTTAATAACATAAAAAAAAATAGTATGAAAGTTGGGATGAAAATAAATTATGAGTGTAAATACGTAAATGTTTTATCTTACCGAAACAAACACCAAGTCCTGGGAAATCATGAATAGTACAACATAGCACACCATACAACATGAAGGACCTATTTGATGGAGGACATGATATGTCATACATTCTTATGCCTTTCCATAGCAGTTGCATCTCATCAATAAAAGGCACAAGATAAACATCCATATTCTTAACTTGATGTTTTCCTAGAACAATGAGAGTCAACATAAGGTGTTCCTTTCTAACACTCATCCATGGGGGAATATCTTATACTATCAATCTAACTGGCCAAACACTATAATTTGAGCCCAGGAAAGAGAATGGGTACACTCCATCAATTGCAAGACCAAACTTGATACTACGAGGTTCATCTTTGAATTTTCTTGGCCATTTTTCCTGTGTGTTTCATTGCTTTGTAGTCGACCGGAATTTGCATGAATCCATCTTTACTCCTATTCGTTGCATGCCAGTCCATCAATTGTGCAAGTGACTTGCAATGAAACATTTGTTGAAGTCTAGGTATAATTAGAATGTGACGTAAAACCTTCTTTGGAACTGTAGGACCTTGTACATTTGTACGGTATCTCTTCTCTTTGCATATAGGGAATTCTACCTTGTTTTGATATTCATCTCTGTATAAAATGCAATCATTTTTACATGAATGAATTTGCTTATATTTAATCCCCAACTCAACCAACAATAGACGTGCCTCTCTGCAAGTTGATGGCAACACATTCTCTCTAGGGAATATTTTAGTTTTTAATGCCTTGTAAGATTGCCAGAGATTAAATCAATTGAATTTTTGACTTATGATGAGCATGTTTGATATGTCAATCTATACTAGGAATGTTTATATACAATATATGGTTTTAAAATCCCCTTAAAGAAATATAAACAAAGTTGATGAATGTTTACGAATTATGTACACCAATTGACAATGCAAAGTAAGAAATAGATTTCAACTCACTTCAATAGGGTAGTGAATTCGTTGTCTGACCAACCAATAGTGACTTGATTTCTAATAATATTAATGTGCATGCCAGTTTTGAGGTTCTACTTGCACCCGATTTGAACACGGGTGTCTTCACTGCTTGCTTGATGGAGTCTTTCAGGTTGTTATCATCAACATTACATTGGTGGTAATTACCCCTGTTATCATCATTATTGTCAACCATATGATCATTATTGTCATAATTGTTTCCATCCCCAAAGAAACTTGTAAGCATTTCATTCAATCCTTCTTCATGCACTACATTTTCACTATCATGATCATCATCATTAAGGCTAGGTGGCATGTCATCAGTGTATGCGGATCTCATCAACTCTTCAAATTTCTCAGTTGGTAGTATTCTCTTCAATGTTGCTCTTTTCACCCTGGTATTGTTTAAAGGATGGTTTGGATCATCCCGTCTAAATATTAATAACCCAGTTAGATCTTGGGTATTAGTATGTGTTTCATCAACATCTTCTACCTATCAACAAACACAAGCATTATTTAATGTTTGGAAACAATTGGATAAATCATAAATGTGTCAATTTCAAAGAAATATAATCAAATATGGCTTAAAAAATAAAAATACAAATTGTATGAACTTATATACATCAATTGAATAATGGAACATTATTTTATAGACTACCTTTTTAATACAATAATTTAAATAAAACACAATTTTGACAACATAGTTTATAAAACATCAGTCCACACTCATTTATTATTCTTTGGTTTTCTACCCTTAAGAACATCCTTAGGGAGACCTTGTCCTTGCCTTTTCTTTCGTGCATGAGTGAGTTTTAAGAAGGGGTAATCAATCAATAACTCATCCCCAATGGCAAGGTCCATAATATCCTCAACCATTACCAATCTATCAACCTCTCTTTCCATATCTCCATCTTTATCATTTATAACCTCAACAAATTGACAATTCAGTCTTACAATAGGGTCCCTTCCCTTACTACTATTTATAAATCCTGCAATATTTTTGTGTGTGTATGCACATCCATCTATATACATAAGATGACCTCTATTCATTTCTTTTCCACTTTCCAATTGGAGATGATGTGTATACATATTTGAATTTAGACCATATGTTGACGTGCTAGGCTTATATTCTGCTAGTCTTCTCCATTCACCACTGTAATATGATGGACCATAATATGGCATTAATCTCCTAGTGGTTCATTCTGAATTGTTTCTATGTTTAGATCCCACATGTACATTTTGGACAATAAAGAGGCCTAGTTTTGCTCCATGAATATTGGAGGGTCATATCATGTAGCTATATCCTTAAAATTGAAACACCTTGTACACTCTAGGTAGTTGTTGATCACTAGGCCAAGCGCAATATAGTCGACAATCAAATGTCTCTTTGTAAATTGATCTCAAACTAAAGGGAAATTCAACATCTTCATCACATTTATTCTCATAGGGTATGTAGTCCACCTTCCCCTTGTCTTTAAGCAAATTATGCATCTTTAAACTAGTTCTTGTTCCGTTACTTGTTTTCATCAATTCCTCATCTTTCGAACTGGTATATTGGCACATATTTTTGTTAGATGCATCATTTGATAAATGATCATTACCCTCTAGGCTGGAAGTCGGTAACCCAAGAAACTTTAAACCAAGAACTTTATCTTGCAAGTATCCATTAAGAAAAAAATAGTTATTTAAATAATATAAAACAATGTTTAAACAAAGTATACATGTTATTTATATCAAATTGGAAAATTCTTTACCACAATTCCTATTGGATTTGAATCGATTGTAGGAGGCATACTACCAACTAGAAGCTCATCATATATGTAATGTCTTTGTACAATCGCTCGTTTGACTTGTTTCTTTCTACGACATACAAAACATCCACAAACAACAATTTTCTCAAAGTATTCATCCATGTACTATAGTCTTGACCAACCTCTTGTTCAGTGAAATCATTTGTTGTGTCTGCAAGATCCATTGTCATATCCTCTCCCACCCACTATCCTCTATGTGATTTAACAGTTTTAGGTCCACGTTCATGTACATATCTTCTTCTTTTGCTAGTTGAACGCTTAGGCTCTACATTTGCTCCAATCTCCATCTAAAATAATCAACAACATGAATTAATTTATGTCAAGATTGGATAATACATTATAAATTTCAATAATACTATGAAAAAAGATGGACATATCACAAAATTCCATCAGATCATTTTTTCCTAAGTTAAGTCAAAATTTGAGTACTTGATGTCCCGCTTCATCCGTTGTGTCCTCATTTGATATGACACGATATGTTGCCATGGCCTTGTCTCGCCCCTAAAATACATAACATAGTAAATAATGTTTAGTACACCAATTATATAATTTCAACGAATATGCTATCCAACACAAAACCTCACTTTACTCATATATTTGACATATTGATATCATGTTTTGGCCATCCTAATTTTCAAACTTTTCCTTGATCATAGAATCACATTTAATCACCATTCATGTGCATTTTCAACCAATAAGTTTGACCTCAGAGGCCTCATGGACAAAAAAATTACTTTATCTCCTCTATGTTGTAGCATTTGTGAATTCATAAACACCTTCCTCCTTTGGTTGAGGTTGCTTTCTCTTCTCACCTCTATTGTATTTGCAGATTTCGTTGTCATATCTATTTCCACCCACTTTCCTCTTTGCGATTTAGTATTTCTACGCCGTTCACATCCTCTCTCCATGGCCTCCTTTGGATCCTATAATACACAACAATGAAAATAGTCACATAACAGTTGTGCATGAAGAGAATATTGTTGAAATTATCTTGTTAATATGCTCGCTTTTCATTAAGATGCACTATGAAAAACAAAATAAGACATTGCAACACTTTTCTCTTCACAAAAAGTTTACACGCGGAATCTTGACAACTAGAGCTCAAATCTTATGATTACAAGATGACTACAAATTTACATCAAAAAGACATTTATTTACAAGCTGACTACAAATAAAACCTATTACTAATAATTTTAGTTGAACATCCCTTCCATGGTCCCTTGTTATCCTAGATGAAAGAAAAACTATTACTAGTAATTTTAGTTGGTTCTCTACCTTACTCTTCTTCCACAAATTCATTAAAACCGTAGATATTTTCTCTTTGAAAAATAGAGATTGGATTCCTTATTCTTGATTGAAACCTACTTTAGGATGGGATGATGAGATCTAATCAAGGATGGAATGATGAGATCTAACAAAGTGTAAAAAACATGTCAAAATATGTAATATATGCATGGATAAAGGCAATAGAAAAATATATATGATAATACATGATGAATGATCTATCAATAATACATTAAATAAGGGTGGGTTAGTGGGATCAAAGAGATTACACAAAAAAATCCCAAACCCTAATCAAGATAATAGCAATGAAACATAGATAAGGGGTACATCCAAGCCCTAATAAAGTATAAAATGACTCATATCTACTTAAAAATGTTAGATTTATAACCTTAATGTCGAAGGATAAACTCTAAGGATGAAACCTGAGTGTGTTTAAGAATGTTTGGTTCATGAATTTATGTAAGGAAAAATAACATGCCTCACATAAATATCCCAAGTAAATTAATTAAATAAAAATGAATAAATAATATAACCTACCCAGGATAAAGAGTTGAGAGTAATAACACCACTAAAATAAATGCTCAAAATTAAATAATAAAAACAATGGTATTTAGCTCTAGGTTCAATGAATATATGACTATGCTAGACGTTGCTACGTGATTTATTAGTGCAACAATGACTAGGACTATAAAAAACTATCTCAAAACTATAAAATTCATGATGCTTCATTCCAATACACTTCCATGGATATGGAATTGATCTCGATGCATAAAAATATGAACCTACACGTAGAACTCAACCTTAATTATAGATCTAATCTTCACTGAATTGGATGTCTATAATTTATTATCTTGATGTCTACAACCTATGTTTAAGAGGGGTCATGTCGATAAACATTATTGAGGATTTTGTTAGGCTATGAATTTTCTCCTTTAGTTAAACTCCTATTACTAATTTAATGATACAAATAAATGATTGAAGACAACAGGGAAGCATGCAATACACATAGGATGTTGATGCAATGTCAATGTCACATGATAATGATTTATTTTTCATAATTCCCCAATAAGCCCTATATCTAAGATGCTAGTAATGAATTAGGGTTTGTCCTTTTATACAAATCTGTAACATGCAATTTGAAATATTTCACACTTTAGATGACTCATCTAGTTGTATAGGGTGAACATGGGCCCATTTAAATTTAAATTTAAAAGTTTAGGGGTCATTTATGAGTTCACAAATCTAATCTCTATTAGTTTTGCACCCACAAAATTGACATGGGATAAGGAATAGATAAAATAGGGAACCATGATTGCTCCCTTGGAACATATGAAGATGAAGTCAATTTAGGATCAATTTATTTATCAACTTCCAAGAAAAATATATCATTTTGCAATGCTAGGCGCTAAATTAGGTGCACTTTGCGTCACCTTTTACTCCCCAAACAAATTACATTTAGGGCTAAAATTCGGTGCTAAAGTCAGCATTAACTACATCGACTATGGCACCAACTAATGAATCAAAAACAAAAAATAAAAACTTTTCATGTGAAGGAAGAGATGAGAGGAGAAAAACGTTGCGCGAAGGAAGAGAGGAGAAAAAAGGGAAAAACACCACTCGAAGGAAGAGAGGAGGGCACCCTCTGAGGGATCGGCTATGAGCAAGTAGATGATAAATTTGATTTAGTTTGCGACACCATAGGTAAGGTTACAATTTGTTTTTTTCCTTCCCACAAATATTTTTGTTTGGATTAAATGGAGAGGATTGTGAAGAAAGGGTTGTGAATATTGTTTTGTTTACAAGTGAATCATTCAAGTCTCATGTGGTTGCAAAGGAAGAGGGTAAAATTGTAGACATTGCATTATTTCCTCCACATCCGAGAGCAGTGAACATGTTTTTGAAACCCCAATCCCTCGGTTTGCTTATCATTCCCATCCCAAACTTTTAGATTCTAGTTTGATTTCTCAGACCTTCCTTACATACCTTTCTTTGAAGGCAACTTTCTTTCATACCACAAACTGGACGAGATTTTTTTGCCCTAGGTCGCCTCAAAATGTCAAGTAATAGAGGGAAGGGAGCAAAGGGAGTAGACTCAAGCCACAATGAGGTAATTCATTGTCAATTTATAGATTTGTAGATGTTTCCATTATTTCTTCAATTTTTAGTTTTTAGTTTTCTATTTCTAAATTTAATAGAAGAAATTTATTTTATATATATATAGGGACTTGAGATTGACAAAGATAAAGAGGCATTGGCTTCCATATTGGGGGTAGAGGCAGTGAACAAATTGGATGGTGTGGACTTGACAATGCTTGCCAGATACATAGAAAAATGATCTAGTAAAGCCCCTGAAACATTGCAACCAAATCAAATGTGTTAAAGGGAATCAATTGATTCCTCAACCAGTTGTCCTGGATCGAGAAAAATATCTAGGAGGAAATCAATAACAATAAACTCTAAGAATGTGGAACAGGGAGCAAAGACTTCCAATGTCCTAGCCACTCCTGGGACACATACTACTTCCACCATGCCATGTTTTGCATCTTGCATTGGTAGCTACAATACCAAGATAGAATACGATGTGGTTTCAAGGGAAGTCAAAATGACAGATGCTGGAAAAACGTTTGTGAATAGGTTGAAGGAATCATGCCTTCAATGGTTCAAAGACCATCTACATTTTCCATTCTCAAAGATACCCATGCACCTGCAAAAAGTAGTTATCCATGACATGGAGATTGAATTTGGAATAGGTTGGTCTGTGAAGAAGATAAAGCTACGAATGTCTCAAAACTACAAGAGATTTTGGTGCAACCAAACAAAGAAGATGAAAAACTCCCTCCCAAGCTAAGGCTCAAAAAAAGGCCAATTGATGTAAGTGTGAAAGTATGGAAAGAGCTTGTAAAAGCATATGAGAAGTCTGATGCATGGAGGAAGTTCGGTGAGGAGAGTATGCAGGTATTTGAATTTGCTCATAAGATTATATCACATTTATTAAACGATTTTTAAATTTTATTTGTGCATAGTTAAATTGAATTAGTATATGTTTCAGGACAAGGCCTCCAAGGGTGGGCTTGACAAAATTCATGCCACGCATCACAGTGGCCAGAAAGGTTTATAGGCCTTGATTTGTACATTTGTAAGTATATTTAATATGCTAAATGATATTTTTTTTATTTCCTAGGAAAAAGTAAATGATTGCATATTAATTAGTTTAACTAGTCCATGTGACATGTTTTGACAGGAGGAGAAATATGGCCGACATCCAAAGCGATTTGAAAAGGAAAAGTTACAAAGCAAAAAGTGGGCCGATTTTGTACTTTGGATGGAGAACGAGGTATCAATAGTTGACTTTCAATAACTTAGTTGGATATTGTTGTGTTAATATGTCAATTTTCATTTCTTGTGTTGAGTTGTTTATTGATGTGTAGGATGAGTTCTAAAGTGCTTCTTTGTTGGCCCTAGATGCCTCCATAAATAAAGAAATCAACAGTAAAAAACCTGTAACATGATCTAATCAACATAGAGAAGCATGTAATACTAGACTTCTTAACATTCAAAAGATAAATGGAATGTCCTCAACACTCAGTAGAGCTATCCAAAAAAGCCAACTAAAAACATAAATGTGCTTCTGCACACAATGGCCTAAAGGTTGGTTGTCATAGAAGTCAAACTACCAAAGTAACGACACTGATCAAGTTAACATATATGCATCATTTGCATAAACAACTGAACCATTCATGTGCATGAATAAATAGTAGAAGGATGTAGATGAACTCAATTCATTTGACTTTATGCCTCTTGGAAAGCATTCCTCTTGAATCTCTAATATCAGATGCCTGAGACTTCCTTGTAGCTTTTACCTTTCGTCACTGCCTTTCCTCTTCATTGTCAAACTTGTCTCCTTTTTCCTTATCTACATTTATGGCTTTGGCTTCTAATTCATCTCATGTTTTACCTTCCTCCTCTTCAGAATATTCTTCTTTGTCCTCATCTGACTCCACAAGAGATTCATCTTCTGAACCTTCCTCATCTGATTATGATTCCTCTTCTACATCAGAGGGTTCACATCCTTGATTTGAATCTTCTGAGTTATCAGAATCAAAATCACTAGCTTCCATATTCAAAAATTCCCAACCACCATCTTCAATAAATTTATTTGGATCATCAGTAATAGTCTTGAAAATTGGCTGCCACTTCAAGTTCATTATGCTTTCATAATACTTTATATCCACGAAGTTCAACCATTCCTTGATGCCATGAAGCGAATATTGAGGAATGACATCAATGCAAAGTACATTCCGCTTGAAGTCTTTGAAAACAATAGCCATATCAAATGCCTTTTTCCCAAGTTCTACTCTCCCAAGGTTAACAATCTCAATCTCACTAATAGTGATTACTAAGAAAGGTAATTCCACCAACTCTACCAAATAGTTTATCGTAGGAACAATAAAAGCAGAGGCTTTGAAAGGAACTCCATGAAAACCAAGCTCTCTAAATGGTATATCAAACTCTAGTTCAAAATCTTTTAGATGAGGCTGCTCCCATAGCTCTGTTACTTGCTTGAAAAATCCTTGAAACTCTGCATTGATTTTATTTTTCATGTCCCTCTCTTGCTATTCTTCCTCAATTTCATTAGGATCATACATTGACCTTCTTGCCCCTCCTAAATTTTGGAACACATCCATTACCTCCACATAAAACTGGACATCCTTGGTCTTCTTGGTTCCCACCCATGATATAGTTATGCAAATGAAAATGAAGCAAAGTAATCATCTCCTTCTCCGCTGGCTGGAAGATGCATGCTTAATGTTTTGATACATGATATCAACTCTCTCTTCTGCTCTTATGGTTGAATACCAAAATCCATTATGGTGGGCCTCTAGAGTTCTAGTCATCTTTCTTCCTCTTCCACCAAATGTTGGCTTGATCCAAAAGTCTGCCAGCCTAATTGGCTTTGTTTTTGAAAGCTGAAGTTTCTCCTGAGTCACCAGTGTAGCTCTCTCTTCCTTTTTAGACTCTTTCATTGCTACAGATCATCTGTGGGATTTAATCATTTGTACCACATGGTTGATGTGCTTTGAATCCTTGGATCTAAAGGAAATTTCCTTAACATAAATACTGCTAGGAAATTTCAATGTTGGCATGTAGTTGGCATTAAAGCTGGTACCTGAAACATTGAAAATTATCCTTATATAAGAATTCCCTCCATCTTGTTGGCTTGTAACACTCTTGATGGTGGCTACATGAAATGGGACCATGATGCCATATATGGGTACCAAAACAACATCATTTTTCATATCAACCTGAATCATGAGCTCTCTAGAAACGAGGATATCATCCACATTTTTGTAGGATACCATCTTAGTGGATGGTTTGGAAGAGCCATGCCCATCTCCTGTACCAATGCCCCCTGCAGCCAATCTTCTTGCAGTCTCCTCATTATTTTGCCTTGCAAGTTTTTCTTGGTGTTGTTGGCGTTGCTCTTCCTTAGTCATCTCCTGATTATCAAATCGTAAGGTTGCTTTGGAGATGCTTGATTCTCCTCCATTACCTCAACCTTGGGTTTTTGTTTCACTTCCTTGTCTTCATCATTGTCGTTAAATGAGTATGCACCATCAGTGTATACTTTGGAGCTAACCCCAGTTGCATTTTCAGGCCCTTTATCCTTAACAACCATAGTGTCAGCAAGGAGTAATGAATAATTTTGTGTTTTGGGGTTACCAGTCTGCAACTAAAATTTTTGAAACATGAGTGATACATTAAAAGCCATTCCAACCTTCACAATTTTATCATTTCTTGAATTCAAACTTAAACCAGACTCTCAAAATTTGATCCCTATTCCTATTCCTGCAAACTTTGTAAGATGAGGCAAAAGTTTAGGGCCATCTCTTTGAACTACCTTATATTTACATACATGAACATGATATGATTATATACATGAAAAGGTCACTTAAAAATAGTATAATTAAAGTACAAAATGTCCTGAAGAACTATTCTCTATATGCTCAAGTATTGTTGCATGTCATAGCTTGCTTACAAACATAAAACTAAACCATAAATGTAAAACAGAGTTGTGCTTCAACCATTCCCATAGTACCATTTATACAAATACATTTAGAGAATGAAGGAAAAAAGAATATTACATCCTAAGATCACAATGATATTAAGAAATGGAAATATGATGTAATATGATTATGGTTTCATTTCATACGTTGTAACATTAGATATATAATAGGAAAATAAATTATTGCATGAAATAAATAATAACTTTTCATTTTAAATGTTTTTTTTGTAGAACACGGGTCTTCCAGAAGATCAAGATGATCCTCATCATGATATAGATCCAAAAAATGTTGGTTCTGGTATAGATCACATGGCAGCGAATGATGATGATGCAAATACAGAAGACACCGAGGTTGATGACAATGATGATGACAACGGCGATGATAATGATGATGATGATTGCGATGGTGACGATGATGATGAGGCAATTGTTGGTAGTAGCTAGTGACATTCATGATCATGTCTAGACTGCATCATGGATCATTGCTGATATATCGTTATGATGCCTCTTTTCATGGTTACTATCATATGTATCATTTTCACGACCTGCAGTACCATATTATTGAGTTGTATCATATTGACATGTATCATTTTGACTTATATCATTTGGACATGTATCATCTTGACTTGTATCATTTTGAGTTACATAATTTATCATTTTTACTTATATCATTTGTACATGTATCATTTTGACTTATGTTGACTGTTGGATATGTATCATTTTGACGTATTATTGATCTACTGACATATTTGAATTTCACTTGTTTTAGTTATATACGATGACGATCTTATCAGTATTGACTTGTCAATTTATATATATTGAAAGTGGTTGATGATTTTTGGATGGATATTTATTACGTATTCAATGATTTTAATTTACTGCTTAGGATGGATGTTGTCAAATTCAATTAAATTATAGATATTTGACTCACTTGTTTTAGTTATAGATGATGATCATGTTATAATAATTATCTTGTTGTTTAATCATATGAGTTAAATAATTAAATTACTTACTTTATAATCATATGAGTTATTTAAGAGGCATGATATATTTAATTAATTAAATTGAAATAAAACATATTAAATTAATAAATAGAAACAAAACAAGAAGCATTTTTAGAAACAAAAAAGGAAGCAACAATGGAAGCCAAACTAGAAGCAAACCAAAAGCAATCTTGGAAACAAAACTTGGCGTTATCTAGTAAGCAAAAATAGAAGCAATTCAGGTAGCAAACAAAGAAGTAATAATGGAAGCAATTTTAGAAGCAACAAAAGATGCAATAATAGAAGTCATATTAGAAGCAACAAAAGATACAAAAATGGAAGCAAAACTGGAAGCAAAACCGGAAGCAAACCTAGAAGCAAAACCAGAAGCAAAATTGGAAGCAAAACTGGAAGCAAAATTGGAAACAAAATTGGAAGCAAAATCAGAAGTAAACCTGGAAGCAAAACTGAAAGCAAAACTAGAAGCAAAATTGGAAGCAACATAAGAAGCAAAATCGGAAGCAAAATCAAAAGCCAAACTGGAAGCAACAAAGGATGTGATAATGGAAGCAAAACTGGAAGCAACAAAGGATGTCATAATGGAAGCAAAACTTGGTGTCAATTAGGAAGCCAAAAAAGAAGCTATTTTCGACACCATACCGGATGCAAAAAAGGAAGCATGACTGGGAACAAAACTAGAAGCAACAATGGGAGCAAACAAGGAAGCAAAACTAGAAGCAAAATTGGGCGCTAATTTAGGCGCTATTTTCAACATTAAATTGGTCTTGCTTCCTGACGCTAAAGGAGGCGCTATTGCTTGCTTTACTTTTCTGGTGCAAAAGTTGGTGCTAAATACAATGCAAAATCTAACACTGAAGTGAACATGCAGTTTGGTGCTGAGTTTTGCGCCAACAGAAGTGTCCAATTCATGAACTCAAATGCACTAAATTCTAGCGCTATTTTAGGCACTAATTGCTTGTTTTGCTGTAGTGGGATATATATAGCAAGTGAGAGATAGAGACAAATAGAGATTGAAAGGGAGGAATGAATAAATGGAGATAGAGCATGAGAGAGAAATATAAGATAGATAAAGGGAAAGAGAGATAGAGAAAATATAAACTAACTTTTGATTAGTTGTTTCATGTCAACAATTGAAGGCTGACCTCTTCACCTTTAAGACTTATTCAATGTACCCATTGCATTCTTAATATAATTTACCTCACATTCTAATATACCTCTCTCTCTCTCTCTCTTTTATTCACTCAATCTCTTTTACTCTATATCTCCATCTCTATTTCTCTATCTCTTTATCTCCCTCTCGTTCCTCTCTATATCTTTCTATCCATTTTTTCTCTACCTCTATCTATCTATCTCTCTCCCTCCCTCTCTCTCTCTCTCCCTCTTCCTCTCTCTCCATCCCTATCCCCTATCTATCTCTCTATTTCTACCTCTCTCTCCCTTTCTCTTCCCCATATATCTCTATCTCTCCCTATTTCTCTCTCCGTCTCTCTATCTCCCCTTATTTATCTCTCCCTCTCTCCATCTCTATTTGTCTATCTCTACTTCTCTTTGTCTCTCTCCCTAGCCCTCCCCCTCTCCCGCTCTCTCTATATCTCCTTGTCTCTCTCTCTCTCTCTCTATATATATATATATCACTCTTTCTCACCATCAATATCTCTCTCTATCCCTCCCTAGATCCCTCTTCCTCTATATCTCTCTGTCTCTTTCTCTCTATCTCTCCCTCTTTATCTCTCTATCTTTCTCTGAATTTATCTCTCCCTCCACCTCTATCTCTCTATCTATTTGTCTCCCTCTTCCTTTCTTGCTCTATTCACATCTTTGCCTCTATTTTCCTCTCTCCCCCTCTATCTCTAGATATGTTTTCCTCTATCCATCCATCTCTCTGCCTCTCCCTCTTCCTAGACCTCTATATCTATATCTCTTTCCCTCTCCCTCTCTATCTCTCTAGATTTCTTCTTCCATCTCTCCCTCTATCTCTATCTTGTTATCTCTCTCTCTCTACCCCTATATCTCTCCCTCTCTCCCCCTCCTATATCCCTCTTTCCCCCTCTCTCCCCATATCTCTTCCATCTCATCCCTCTCTCTCTATCTCCCTTCTCTCCCTCCTCATCTCCATCTCCATCTCATCTCCTTACCTCCCCGGCTCCCCTCTCTCTCTCTCTCTCACTCTTCTCCTCTCTATCTCTCCCTCTTTCTATCCCTCTCTCTCCCTATTGCAAACATAACATGAACTTGTTGGTAATGAAGCCTAATTATCTTTCCGATTTAGAGGTTTTGTTTCAGTCGTGTTTGGATCCTTATAAGCGAATGCATGGTTGATTTGAAGCTATCACTTCTCCATTGAAACCTTTGTTGAAAAACAACATCATTAAAACTTTTCCTAATTGACCTTAAACACTTATACAAAATATTCCATAATATAACACCATTCCATCTTTTACCACAGTAAAAAAAAAAATGCATATTATCTCTTTTACCACCTTCGTTTTGAGATATTCCATCCACCCGGCTAAGATGGGACGTAAGGGATATTCCATTCTCGTTTTGGTAATGACGAGGGCAATAAAAGACGAAGCACTAATATTTTAAGGGGCAGATAATGTATACTTCGATAATGGACTGGCTTTCGTTTCGCCACTCATATGGCGACACCTACGTTGCTACAGGCAATACCACTTACTCAAAATCCTTGTATTGTCGAGTAGCCAAGCGGGAGATGCCAGCCGCTCCATTGCAGATGCGATAAGATAAAACAAGCACAATTTACACAGAGACGACGCCTCTCTTCTGAGGTTCGAATCTTTCGCGTCGACCAGCAAATATTATAAACACAAGCAAAAACAAATGAATTGAAGCCTGACATTTGAAATTATTCTACACTGTTGGCGTCTTGGACCCCGTTAAAATTGTTTGAAGTTCCGTGATAATTCCGGTGGAATATCCGGGAGCCGAATTATTTAGAGTTTGTTCAATGTTCTGTGATATTTTCTATTAAAATTAGTCGCGGCAGAGAGTGGTGAGGAGGAGGAGCATGCTGTTTCACATTTATTAGTGGAGCATTGAAGTAGGAGTATCGGTGTTAGGTTTTGGCGGATCAGAGGAGAAATGCAAGGGGTTGGCCTTTCATCGATTTCAAAGTCCCGGAGCGGAACATTGTGTGTTTCAGCTTCCAAATGTGGCAGTCAAGAGGCATTTGAGATTGGGAGGAGTGACTATTTGGGTCGAGCTGTTCGTGTTTCGTGTTTCAGGAAAAGAATTAATGACAGTAGAAAATTTGGAGCTCCATTGCAGGTGCTTTCAACATGAAAATCGCTGTCACTGAAATACTTTATTTTCGGGGCAAGTAGTTATGAGAATTCTTTTGAACTGTTATGTTGACGTCGTTAACTATAATCAAATGTTTTAGAATATGCTTGTGCGAAATTTAATTTACATGCTTGTTGTGGATTGAGAGTGGCGTAATTTAGAGAATTTTAGTCCGTTGAAGATGGTAATTATTACTTTGTAGGTAATTAGGACTAATCACACTCCAGATTGTAAAATTTATAACTTTTATCACCAACAATTCCAATGATTTTTCCCTTGGTTATTGCTCTGGTGGTCTTCTTTGCGTTCAGTTGCACTGCTTTTATTTATTTATATTGATTTTTGATTTGGGTAATCAGCATGTCTAAGCATTACGTATGAGTGAGCTTAGTTCAAATTAATCTCAGTTCGCCCAAATTTTTGGAAAATGTATTGAATCCATAGTTCGAATATTTATGTGATAACATAGGTTTTGAAGAGGTAACTTGTAAGATCTTAAATTGTAAGCTCAACGAAATAGTTTTGTTGGGGAGGAATAGATCAATTGTTGAATCGGTCCAAAAAAGGGGTTACCTTTCTGATTTGGAAGAAAGAAAATGAACTCTACTTTAAAGAGACCTACAACGTTTAAGAGTAGAACCACACTGCTAATGACCAAATTCTGACAAGTAAACAGAAAACATGTTGTTGTTCAAGAATGAACTCCTACTAGGAAAAGTTGATGCTTTTCTTGTTTAAGCCAAGGTTGGTTCCACAAAAGCAAATGAAAATACATGATATGTTTTGCGGTGCATTCTCAGATCTTTTTTTAAATATGTATTAAATATCCCAGAGGTGCGTGAGCAGTCTGTAATGGCTAACTGCCTAGTAGTTTCTCACTTGCAGGTCTTCATCACAGATTCTTTAGTTTGGCCTTCAAGTAACATTGCGAGTGTACTTAACTCTAACAGAATTAAAACAAGTGTCTATATTTTCTACATGGTTTCATTACATTCTTTGACAGTAGCTGAAATCTCTGTCATATAAATAATAATACCCTTAAATGTGAACTGTAACTTGAAGTAACTGTGTAAATTGTGTAAATCTGGCAGAAACGTTTTTTATTGCTTAAATCCTTACGGTAAAGGGACATTGAAAATCAATAGATGCATATATCTGTATATTTTTAACTTCTTCTACTAATCTGTTTTACAGTAAAGTGTTCCATGGGAATGCGTCTCCACAAATTCCGCTGTTTTAGGATGGGAATCTCTCTTGGATGCAGGGACTCTGGGGAATTGCCCCCTTGCTGTGCCACCACTATCACCTGTAGACAGGATGTCCACCGGATGTCTTCTTCCGAGAGGAGATGTTGATAAATGTTGTAATGTCTCGGGGACCTTCAGGGTACTTGTCAGTGTCCCTCAAATGCACCAGAAACCCCCAGCTGTTCCCTGCATCAAATAGCTGAAAAAATGATTTAAAAAAAAAAAATTAGTTATTTTAAAGTTTTTCGGGCCACCAAGCCACCAACTCTCAGGGTTTATGGATCCCACCCACACCCTAAGCACTCACAAAAAGCAATAAATTAAAATCCCAGCCTCACTCCAAATCAATATCAAGTTTCAACAGCACTGAGCAAGGCTGCAAGTTGCAACAGCAAGCTGCAAGAGTGAGAGCATCAGCATAGGAAAAGTGATAGCAGCAACAAGATTGAGAGCATTAGCCAAGTCTTCATCAATTGAGTGCGAGCATTAGGAAGAGTGAAAGTAATAGCAAGAGGAAGAGCAAGTGCAATTCTTCGTGGACATTGATAAAAACTGTGTAGCCCTCATTATTCAGACTGGTTAGATTCTTCAGCATCACTGTTAGTTTTCTGAAGAATGAAGATTTGGTGAGAAATAGTAACGACTTGGTGTTGCAGAAAAAATAGTGATAAAATTGTGAAAATGGCGTGTGCTGCCCCTATATCCTGCTGGGGCCTCCACCCCTAGACACCCACCCACCACTATCCTGCCATTGTCCCCCCATCCTCAAGACCCATCCCGGCATCCCCCACTCCTGAGACTCTATGGAAGATAGGTTTTATTGTAACTTGAAGTAACTGTTTAAACTTTAAAGTGCATGAGTTAGGCTGCTGCACTTTATATTGCTCACAGGCTTACAATACATGGACATAGAAAATTAATAGATATAGATATCTTTTTATTTTTAAGTTCCTCTTCTAATTTGTTTTTCTTTTACCTCTAGAAGAGCCACACTTCTTCTATATGTACATCACAGTTCCATGGACATGGCATACATCTTATTTTATTTTGCCATTGAAGTGACTTGCTCCTTGTCATTAAAATCTGTCCACCTTATCTCTACATTAGAACCATGTAATTCACATGATTGTTTTCCAGGATTTTCTCATTTGGAAGGAAAAGACTCATTTGGCTTCTGTCTTTATTTATACAGTGCATTACTGTGTAACCTTAATTAGTTTTCATTATACCATTTTGTAGAAAATAAATCTTTAATACAAATAGAGGAATTCCATTGCCAAGCTTCCTTGTTCTTTGATTTCCTAATTCACAGTCATGCATCCACGAAGTCATTTCCATAAGATTTCATACCATTGGTTTATATGTGAAATAAAGTGGTATTAATGCCTTTTCATTGGCTGTCTGGCCCTACTCTAAAGATACTTCACTATTGCGATTCCATTTGACTCAAATGACCATAAGTATCTATCCGCTGCTAGGAATTCAGTGCTATTTGTTGCAATGAAAAGTTTTTTTCTAGATCTTTCTATTGATTGGCAATGTTTCATGGTGTAGATGAATGTTGAGATGTAGCATTTGAGTCATATATAAGTGCATATGCAATGGATACTTAATAATTTTATCATCACTGTTATGTTAGCATTGGAGAGCAGTTGCTCCGACTTTCAGGTCTTTCTATACAGGGCACAGTTTGCATATAAAGCACTCCTCATTCTCACCTCCTCATTTGGGTTTTCGCTCTTTATGGTTGAGAGAGAGGGAGGGAGAAAAAGGGGAAGGTGGGGAGGGGGCGAGAGGAGGGAAGGAAGGAGGAAGGGAGAGAGCATCTAGCACACCTGCTGAAATGTATTTCCAGCACCGGATAATTACAAATCCATCATATATTTGTTCAGATATTGTGTGTGTGATCTAATGCTTGCATTCATGTTCTAAACTGTCAATGTGAATCAAAAGGTGTTCTGATCATTATAACTATCAAATCTGAACTTCTTGGATTCAATTTCTGATGTAGGTTACATGCAAGGACTACCCAAGGCCAGATATTGACAATACAATCAATTTTTTGGAAGCTTCTGCCTTATCTGCTTCATTCAGGAGTGCACCACGTCCTAATAGACCATTAGAGGTTGTGATAGCAGGATCAGGTATGCTTCTCAAAATGCAAAAAGTAAGCAGTTTTTTATGTAATCATATGTCCCATATTTACCTTCTGCACCACCTGAATGATTGAAAATTTTCTATACCTTTGAGTTATTCATGTCATTAACTTGTTTACTTTAATTTTATGTCTTCTAATGAGTCACTGGTAACTATGCCTACATGTGCTGGTAAATCAATATATTCCATTGCATATCTTGTTGTTTCATGCTTGGTTTATTAGTATTTACCTTGTTCTAACTTCACTGTTAGGCTTTTGAAGGGACATAAGAGATGATTTGCTGACTAAGATTTCATTCAGATAGATATCTATTTGCTTATTTTCACCTTTGGGACCTTGACATCTTTAGTATTGTCTATAGTAAGAAAGCTTATTTTTTGGCCATGTTTAATGGATTATATTTTAGGATAGCTTAGGAATCCTTAGGGTCTGCATGAAACGAGTCTGTAATTTTGAGGAATTGGAACTGGTGATGTTCAGATATATTCTAAGTATCTGTGCTTCACAGAGAAAATCAGCATGGAAAGTCTTACAGGTGTTGAAACATTTGCAGAAATAGCTGTAAAGATTTGCAGTTTTGTTAGATTAATTTTTCATACAACTGGTGCCATAAAAATATTCTTCTGGCCTATTCATGGCAGAAGTATCCTGTTGATGACCTGTAAATTGTTTGGAAAGCTTGACCATATTTTCTCAGTACAGATAGCATACAATCTTCATAAATTGTGATTTCCACTGTGTTTTGTATAGGTTTGGCTGGTTTGTCAACTGCAAAATATTTGGCCGATGCTGGTCACAAACCTATACTATTGGAAGCAAGAGATGTTCTTGGTGGAAAGGTAAGGATGTTATCTATGGTTACTTGTTTATGCTTTACTATTATGTTGCCTATTGCTTTTGTTGTTTAGATCTGCTTTAATTTTATTCATGTCTGCTTCTGTCATCTGAATTGCCGTCAAGCCCTAAAAGCCTTTTAGTTTACTTCTTCCTTCTGCTGAAATTCTCCAGTGAAGAAAGAGAAATTGAACTGTTTGATGCAATTTTTTTTGTAATGAGCTTCTTCGGTGTTGGTGATGTCATCATTAGCATTAGGACTGTGAATAATGAGGTTGACAAATCCGAAAAGTCCCCTTTCCTTTCATGTAAAGGTCAAAAGAGAGAATCACACACAGACCATGATGGAAGGATTTGAATTATTGAATATTGATATCATAAATACAGGCATACTGATAATAGCCAAATATCATTATATGATAGGACTGATGTCAGCATGATGGGAAAACCTCTTAATCAAAAACAATCTTTCATATTTTCATGAAGTATAGGCATATTTTTGATATGTACTCTCACATGGAATGACAATTTTATATTGAGATTTTTAGTTTTGCAAAAAAATTTCATTTCAGGGCTGATGTTGGTCTTGTTTTGTCATGACACCGAGGGTTTAGTGCACATCTTGCTTCATAGTGTCTTTGTGATATTGAAAATTTAGAGAGATATGTTCCCATCAGAAAGGATGGTGATTCTTTTGCTAGCTGATTTGGCTAACATTTCACTTTTTAAAGCTTGGCTTTCAGATGCCACATTTGCGCTCAGAAGAACTGTACAACATTAATTAAACCTTAGCTATTGCTAACCATAAGAAAGAAGGCATTTTTGAGATACTCTTAAACAGGCATTTACTGTAAATAAGAATCGAAACTTGGAAGTAGCATGTATTATCTTTAAGTTAGTCAGTCAGTTGTAGGCCATTTTTAGACACTACGTTGTGGTCTGCACTGTTTGTTGTATCTTTTTGGACTTATGTATAATATTGAGTAATATATATTATTTCTTAATATATTAATTTATTTTCAACATATTTTATCTTTTGTGACATGGAAGGTAGCAGCATGGAAGGATGACGAGGGGGACTGGTATGAGACAGGCTTACATATCTTCTGTAAGACAATTTTTATTTTTTATTTTTTCTGGCTAAATAAAAGCATTGTGTGAATCATATAGGGAAAACTCATGAAACTACAACTGAGAGATGAAATCACCATGTGGGTTAGATGGATATTTCAACTGTCAAAAGAAGGGCATTATTTCAATCTAATTTGGAGATCTCTAGGAAAGGCAGCAATCTTCATGCAATTTTAATTCAGATGGTCATTGAAAGTTCTAGGAATTGTACTTTGCATTAGGAAAACCTGTCTGAGTTCCCCAGGTCGGGATTGCATTTCTCTATGGCTGGTAACTATTGCTGACTGGCTTAGACCAATATGTTTATTCATGACATTGAGGATCCCATTTTGATCTTAATCTTTTTTCACTCTCGTCAAGCTTAGAGAAGACATTCTTGAGAGCACAATGCAAATCCACAACAGATGGGAAAAAGGCTGTTATGCTCTGCTCTATGAGTGCTGAGATGATCCATGTTGGTATTAGGGGAGTTTGGCTCACTAATGGGACTTCTAGAGGACTCTCCTTTTTCCTTTCATCTATTTGCCTGGTTCATTTTGTATCTTTCAGTTTTTGGAGTCCTGCATGAACTATTGACATTTTATTGAATTGTTGTCAGTTGGGGCAAAAAGGGATTTGGCAGGGCTGTCCTCATCATTATTTTGAGAAGCAAATTCTGGGAAGAAGGAATAAGATTCTTCTTCACAGTTCTCACCAAGTGTTCTCCTCCAGTTTTTTTTTGTCTCAATCCATTATCTTCATTTCTAACTTTTGGCTCTGTGTTGTTTTGCTGCAAATCGGGAGAATTAAGCTCTTCGTGGCTAGTGAACTCTTCTACCTTTGACTATATGCATGCAAAATCTACATCCATTACCGTTTCTAGTATCAGACAGTTTATCTTCAACATAGTGGGTGATCTTACCTCCATGAAAGTTTATAGAAGCATCATCTCCAACAACAGGCTGAGATAAAGCCACATTTTCATCAAGAGATCTAGTAATATTCTGGTTGAGATTTTGGCACCTTAGAGCAGCCCTTAGGGATATAGGTATTGGAGCTTGTAAAAGCTGAGTAACATCATCTTTGTTCTCTTGATCATTCCTCTGGTTTTGTTCATGGTTGTCATGACTATCAGTGGCATACTGCCCCCCTTGAGAGATAATGGGTCTTCGGCGTCATCTCCTTACATTTTTGTTTTGTCCCTGTTTCTCAAGATTCCTATAGTTAAATCCCCAAACTCTTATCAATTAGTCCAATCTTCATGGAGATAAACCAGTTGAAGAAGGACTGGCCATACTGGAAATGCTGCTATAGAAGTACTTGGAGATGGAGAATATCCACAAAAGATTGAAATATTCCAGAGAAGGTGAGACAGTCTAGATCAGGGGGTCTACTGAAAGATAACCCAATCAAGTATTGAACAATATCACACATATATATGCATAATGAAAGCAATTTTGAAAGTGCTACAATAAATTTTACTGGCCACCTCTAGAAGAATACAACTTGCTTACAAATAACATTGAGCTATAGGGAATTGCAACAATTCTTGTAGCCTATTTCTCCCCTCACAATGAGGCTTCTCACAGCCCTCCTTTCATTACAATCCCCTATTCATGTTTAGGGTCTTCATAACCTTTTAACTTTGCTAACATAGTCTCACTCTCTGTCTTTCTCCATAGAGTTTGCTCTTCTGAAACCCTGTTTTCTCTCTGCCTAAAACCAGAGGTTGTCTCCTACTAGACTGGGGAACTTTTCTCAGAAAATCATCAAATAAATAGTTGCTGCATGGCCAAGAAAATTGTTGCAGATCCTATTGCCAAGAACAAAGAAAATCCATCACAAGAACAACCACAACTTGGAGTGTAACTGCAACCTCAAGGAAGAACAAATAGTTAGGAGCCTAGGGGAATAGCAACAACAAATGCAATTTATTTTATTTCCCTTGGTCTACTTTCCTTTTAATGCAAATACAATTTAATTGTGAATGAATCCACAAATATCCATAACCTGAGTCAGACTAGAGTTAGTTTTTATTATCACCCTGGTAGTATTTTTGTGTGTATCCTTTTGCATGTATGTTTTCCTAGTTTCCTTTCTTGAAGTTCAACTAGGTAAATTTTATTATCGCTTCTATCTCGTCATTATAAATAGAGGATGACATTAAACTACAATTCGTGCATTGATTGACAGATCATCATAGCAATAAATTAATGAATTATTTTGTCAATGTCCAAATTTTGTTAGTGTCAATATATTGAACTGTGAGTGGAGAAGGAATGCAGCTAGGTGGATCCTGGTGAAATCTTATGAATCTGTTGAAGACTGCAGCATATCTCTTTTCCAAGCTTGGATTTTAAACACTAAAAAAATTTGCATACGAATCTGGTTTATACAAGATTTTTCAATAATATCATGTCATTCTGGTTATCATAAGCACATGAAATTCACAAGAATCTACTTAAAAAATTGATTATGTGCTGTTAGCAACTGATGTATGAAATTTTCTAGTTAGAACGCTTGACTGTAGGTCATTCAAACTTTCACAAGAATAAACTAATCCCTTGGGATAAATAAGGAATATGAATTATTGAAATCTTATTGATTTAAAGATTATGTTAGTAAGTGTAATTGTCTAGTGATGTTCATATATGGAACATTTAAGTAATATATTATCTTGAACCATGCCTAGAGGCAACAAATGACTCAAACTCGATGCCGTAATTCAACAAGTCTGACAGACATAAGCAAAATTTGATAATCTGTATATTATGGTTAAGAAGTTGCAAATTTTGGCATATCAATAATCACACTATGACCGTACAGTATTCATCACAGTGGTTCTTAGTGACATTTTTACTTATGAATGACCTGTAAGGTTGTTAAAAGGTCTCAACTCCCATTCTTTTTATCAAAGCATATTCTCTCTATATTATATTAGGTCCAAATACTCCAAAGGATTCTTAAAAAGACGAAAGGCAATGCTTTTAGTTTACAGATGAACATCTAGTCTTATTACTTTTAAAATTTTGTTTGATCATCTCCTGTATGGTTGTTATCCAGTTGGAGCTTATCCTAATGTGCAAAGTTTGTTTGGAGAGCTTGGGATCGATGATAGACTGCAGTGGAAGGAGCATTCTATGATTTTTGCTATGCCAAACAAACCTGGACAGTTTAGCCGTTTTGATTTTCCAGAAGTTCTTCCAGCACCTTTGAATGGTATGATATTTTTCTCAAATTTTCTTCTATTTTTCCATTTCTCTTTGGGATCTGAAGAACTTTTGAAGTTTCAAAGTACATGAAGGTAAGTAGAAGAATTTTGAAAGAATGAAGTTTCCAGAGGAAATTTATTTGCAGTTTGTTAATTTCTTCTTTGTCTAAGCCTTAACTTATTGCTGAATTATCAGCCAAGGTATGATTTGATCATGCACTCTAGCAAATATGGTGTACGCTTAGATCATCCTTCTTTGGTTTGGTTTTTGAAGGGACTTGTAAAGTCCAACACTATTCATCAAATGACTTTTGAGGCTTTGTGGGATGCAATAACATGAAATCTCACCACAATAGTTTCCCTGCTTGGTGGTGATTTTCACAGGTTCTTCACCCATTCCTTTATGTGCAAGAAAATTGTTGGCCACAACATCTTCCTAGCACACCCATCTGTACTGTAACATGATGATCCGGATAGCATCTTTATTCGCTTCCTGAAAAGACACTCTTCTAGTCTTGCAGCAAACACCTTCTGAGGATCTGGTTGGGGTTAATGTTGTAGAACTTAAATTTTATTTGTAATTTTCACGGGACATCTTTGGTGGGAAAGCTTCCATCTGAAGATAATCACCAATTTTCCTCATGCATTTTTATAGGTTATACAGCCTTGAAAAGATAGGAAGCTGGAAATTTATCATTCATGTGCCTATAGGAGGTTCTCCACATTAAAATCTTGACCACTGATGTGCAATTCAAAGCATGACAAATTTAATTTGAATCTTCAAGTGGATTTGCTTGACACCAAACTGAAGCTTCTTCATGCATAGTTTGTGTTTTAACTTTTAACATAAAGCATCATTTTGAACTAGATCTATAAGGGAGCAAGGGAGGACAACTGTGGATAAATATTCACCAATCCTAGTGTGTACTTGTCTTAACTCGGACTATCAACCATTTTCTGTGATGCTCATTTAGAATTAATTTATCTGCTTCTTTTCTCTTTCAATTGATGGAAGAAGGATCAATCAGAGGGCTACATGATCTGTTGAAGGATACTGCACTGTGCTCTATGGCATGTAACTAGGTTGGTTTGGGGAAACTGATCAATGAATGGGATGACCTTGTTTGGTTTATATGCCCTGATTTTCAGTATTTATAAGTGCAGAATAACTCTCCTAGACTCTCTTGACATATTATGTTTTATAGATCTGATCTTAAGTGAATAAAAAAGGAAGAGATATTACATGGGTTAAGTCAAAAAGAGGTTGAAAAAGGACAAAGAATAAATATGAAAAGAAAAAAGAAATGAACGAGGAGCCTGATAAGATAAAGGGTCAAAGAGACCACTTGAAAGGCATGGAAAAGAAAGCAACTCATTCCTCTCTTCAATCCAAAGATGTTTGAGGGTTTGAAATATCATTTGGAAGCACTACAGTAGTTCAAGAAAGCCACAATTGAAGCACAACCTTTGCTCGTGTTCTTGTGAGTGAAAAGAAGGTTGGGTAGCATCTATGTGCTATCCAAGACACATCCATATGAATTTTATGAGACTGCAAGAAAGATTCCAAGAATGCCCCAGATGAATTCCAAGAGTTGTCCAAGTAATCCGAAGAATAATAAGTGCACATGATGTTAAACAAACACTAAAATTGAATTAAGCTTTAAAAGAAAATGTAAAACCTTCTTTGCAGTCCACATCTACATCTTAACTCCTCAGTCTACACTCAACTCCAACCTGTCTCACTTCCATTTCTTTATTTTGGAGTTGAGAGTAGACCAAAACACAGTCCATTTCCTACTTAGAGGTAATATGAGTGCTGTGCTTTGGTCTTTTCAGCTCCAGAAATAAAAAAATGAAACTGACTGAGCTTTGGGCTGAGGAGGATAGGTTTAGCATGGAGTTACGGTCATTTAGTTTATTAGGTTTTATCTTTTTGGTTCTAGTTTGGTTTAATTTTAGTTATTTTCATTTTAATTGATGTTTTTGTCACTTAAGTTACAACAACCTGCTGCCAAAATGGAGTTGTGTTTTAAAAAGTGACAAAATTAAACTGAAAAAAGAAAGGAAAACTAAATTTGTTTATATGTTCCACTACGTGCCCTTTCTTTGGTGGGAAGGGGCAAGTGGAACTGTGGAACTAAGGAAACATGGGAATTCAAAAAGGGAATGGCTGGAAATATCCCTAAAATCTTTGGAATGATATTTGAATAGGAAAGTAGCATGGTGATGTCAGATAGTGATGAGGGACCAAGGGCTGACAATGTCTTATTGTGAAACATTGAACTAAACTAAACTAAAACAAAATATAAAAAACCTAAAATGTTGAAAACTACATTGTAACCTTGTTAGGAATCTATAACCCAATAAAAACTCCCATCCATCCCAAAAGCTGCATCATTTTGATTTCTGATTTTGCAATAACGCTCCAAAATACACAACATAAATCATGTAATGATAAATTGAACATCATTTCCAACAATAACAAAGAGTCAATATTAGAATACCTTATAGTGACTTATACTATTTATTCTCATATTGAAGTTAAAACATATAATTTGAAAACTATCTTCGGCTTCAGCAAGCTTCATTGACAATGTGTCATACAGTTGATTATATAACAATCGATATTTCTAGTAAGGTAAACTGTACACTTGAACTCAAATGAGTTATTTACTGTTGCAATATTCACAATTTATTCATTGACCAATTGCAACAAGGACCCAACCCTTTACCACAATAGTTTTGGATCACAACTAAATAAATAATACATATTTACAATGTGACAATGTCTTTATAATCTCAAATCTTCTTTTTAAAAATCTTCCTTCGCCAACTGAAGAAAAGAGAGTATCATCGAAATGATTTCCATCCTACCACAAAGCAATAAGCTTCCCCATGCTACTTTATAGGAGAAGGCTGACCCATCACAAAAGGTTTAGTTAACTGTGGTCGACATGCATGAAAATCTGTGCTATCCTGGTGTTACTGACATTAATGCATTCCTATTTCATGCTTAGCAAGCAACGATGTATCTAAATGCAATGTCCTTTAACATCATGGTGTGGCAGAGAGGGCTCAAACAGGTAACTATACAACAGTTTGAATACACAACTTTGGCCAAAGCAATTTCTTGAATTAACACAGGTTTACCCTGACATGTTAATTCTTTCATGACCACAATAGCACCTGTTAATGCACAAGGGTAGCTTTAGTATAGAATTGCGGTTTACTGAATTTTATGTTATAGTCCTCCGTCAGAATGTTGACTTGAAATGGTCATTTACAGAATTTATAATTTTTTTGTGGTATATAAATATATATATATATAATACAACTCCTCTGACACCTTATTTCAGAAAGAACTCTGTTTCTTTATATATTATCATTAGCAACCTACAAGTAATGCTATGAGGTTTCCACAATCCATAATGCTTTCAATCATCCTGGTGATGGATCATGGAGTGTGATTTGAAACATTGATGCAAAAGCTTGCACACAATCAAAATCCAGAAACTGAAAAATTGAAAGCCTACAAGTAATTACAAACTGTTAAAAATAAAAATGTACACACTTGGAAGACATGATGGTGAAGTGTTCATATGCAAGATTTGTATGCAACTTATTTCATTTGTCTTGTAAAAGTAGTTTAAGGTTCAGCAGCTCTATGATTCCTGAAATCTGACTGTTGTAATTGGTTCAATGTTGCAGGTTAAAAGAGATCTTAATCTCAAAATCTAAACAAGTTCTGCATAAGTTACTGTGAACACGATGCAACTTCTAAAATGTGGCTTAATCAAATTTGGGACTGTTATAGGACCCGGTCTTACAAATTTCCAAGCATACTTTCAAGAAGCCTTGGCTTACCAAGGCCAAAACAAGAATTATATAACTCTGCTTACAAGTTCCTGACATTTAACAAAATAAAACTCTCCAAATTGGCACAGCTTAATAATTCTGAATCAATACATTTATATGGCCAGTTAGTGACTTTTTTATTTATATTCTATTATATGTCTGTAATCACATGTACACACTATGACTGGAAGTATGTATATAGAGAGACACACATATACTCAGGTGTAAATATATATACACTTACATTCACATGTGCACAGGTTCATGCAGATATATAGGAACTATGTACAGATACTTGGGCATATGTAGTGCTTGCACAAATGTATTATATGTACATATATTTGTACAGAATTGCATAAAGTGACTCAATTTATTCTGGTATGTGACAGTGGGAATGAGCTCGAAGCTGTCAAAAATGAATCTACACATTAAATGGTCCGATCATTTGAGCTCCTTGAGCTGCAATCAGATTTTACCTGGATATAAACTCCCAGTTTTATCAATAATGTAAACCCCTGTTTTCATTTTTCTCTTCTTTTCTTTCAAACAAGGAAATGGCAGTTGTTCAAGTGGTATATTTGGGTGGTATGGTAAAAAAATTGAATTTCCTAAATCTTTTCAGGATCTAGAAAAAAATGACTTCACCAAATGACATGCCATGGTTACATAATATAAATGATACGGGTTTGATAAGGAGGCTATAAAGTATGCAAACCAATAATTTCTCAGGTTTAATTACTTAAAGTATACACATCAACCAATTTAAGCACTGCCAGTAGCTTTAGAGCATGCACATTAAATAAATTTGCAGGTTTAACCCTGCCAGCGCTGCCAAGGAGGGAGTTTCCTCATGCATTGATTATTTTCACTTTCTTCAATGCTGCAGTTTGAAAGGAAAAGACAAACAAGAAGGATAACATACCTGAAAACTGGGTGCTTCTAGCCAGGTCAAACTGGAAAAGATAACTCCTCCATGATCCTTTTTCTGGTGATATCCCAAGTGTCCTTGATACAAGGAAGGAAAATAAATAAATAATGTAAGGTGCATGACACCCAGCAGCTACATGCCAGGCATAAGGGAGGGCACAAAATGCCATGTGCCAGGCAGAGACAAAAACTTGTGACAGCAATTTCAACGTTTCCTCCATTATTGGTCAATCATATGGTCCTCATAGAAAATAATAAGACCACAGCCAAAATGCATGATTTTGTGAGATAAGTGAATTGATTTTAGGCTAGAAAATTGGGTTATAGATGAAAAATCAAAGTTTGTTTATTGGTATTATGCATTACTAAAACATACATGGTTTTTTTTTGTATTGCCTTCTAAGACCTTCAAAAATCATACGCACGTACTATATTCTTATATGTTGGTATTGAAACTTAGGAGGCCTATGATAAAACCTTAACCATAATATTTGGTTAATAGTGAATCAATGGATATAAGCAATGATAATAGCTGGCTTGCCTACTCAGCAGTAGAGGCTGGGAATCATGGGGATCCTCTTCATATATTACCTGCACAGTCAGATTCCAGTAGCTTCTGTAATTTGCATGCTTCTTCTTAAGTTTCTAGTTAGTGTGTTACTAACAAGATTTGCTGGGGTCATACCATTGGGGAATATGTTTAGTAGGGTTGAGAGGTGTAAGGTGTGATGAGCCCTGCTGGCTCTCAACTCAAACCCCAATAATTTCTTAAGTCTTAATGTGTTTTACTTAGTTTTTTAGAGAATGTTTGTAGACAGAAGAGAAGGGCCACATCATATAAAAGCTCACAAATTGAAAAACAGAGCTATTTTCTACAAAATGAAAATGCAGAAGGTATTATTTATCAATAACGAATAGATCACAAGTGCTAAACATACCAGAATATCTCCAGATTATTTATTTAAAGAAATAAGGCAACTCGCCAGCCAAGAATGGTCAAATCTGACATATGTGGACGCCTAGCCTCCAGAATTGACTTTCCCAACTCATAAACTGGATACAATGAGATGATAATAGTAACCGCCCATAATGAAGCTCAAGCAAGTGCCAAAAAGGAAGCGCCCTAGCTTCTGGCTTCACACGCCATCCTCCAGAAGGCACAAAATTCAATGAAAAGAGTACGGCCCAATGAAGATACTGAAGGATCAAGGTTGGAGCTACAGAACTGCTGAAGATGGCGACTTTGGATGAAGTAACCCTCTTCTGTACTGCCAATAACTGAATACTGAATAATAAAGCCCTGATTGAAGCATGTAGAACCTCTGAATGAAGCTCTCAACTGCACTGATTCGACTGATCTCTCACAATCTCAAAAGTTCTCAACATTGAAGAGGAATCGTTCTCCAATGGAAAAATTGTTCAAACCTTGATCACAGGAGAATGCACAGGAAGAAACACAATGGCAAAGTCGAAATATTCAATAGATGAGTTTCTCATTGCCAAAAATGCCTTATATGCAAAAGGCACGAATTCCAAGAAAGATACGCCACTTTTGATATTTAAATCTTTTAAATTATAATTTAAGTCACATTCAATAGTTTTGACTTAAATAAAGTGGGCGCCCTTTTTGAGTTAAGTGATTAAAATATTAAATCACTTTAGAGAATATTTAAGTGATTTAAAATGTATAAAGTCAATTTGACTTTATAATAAAATATTAAGTTAATTAATAACTTAAATCACTTAAAAATTCATAACTCACTCAAAACACCAAATATTTTTGTGCCGTCAGAAGCTGTTGACTCCTGAACTGCTAATGCCTGCTGTGAACCAATCATTGGGCTCTGAAACGAGAACGATCAAACTCTCTAGAAAGTACCACTGACCCTCTAACCAATCCAGCTAGCCCACGAGGGTCCAATAAAGGGCTAACACACTATTCCCGAGAACTGACTAGAGTGGGGACATCACAGTCCGCCCTCCCTGAATTTGCTTGTCCACAAGCAAACTCAAAGCCGGATGCTGAAGAATACTGTCACTCTCCCAAGTAGCATCCTTTGCTGGTAGATCTTTCCACTTTACCAAGTATTCCCTGATAACCCGCCTTCGAAGATGACGCTCTTTGGAATCCAGAATGGCCTTAGGTATCAAAATCAATTTCCCCTCATCATCCAGGGGTGGTAAATCAATAGGAGTCACTTGTTGTCCCAACGCCTTTTTGAGGCGCGATACATGGAACACATTGTGAACCTTACTGTCCACCGGAAGATCTAACTCATAAGCCACTTCGCCGACATGTTTGACAACTCTGAAGGGTCCATAGTATCGCGGCTTAAGTTTCTCGACGCCCTTCTTACGAAAGGTGGACTGCCTATAAGGCTGAAGCATCAAATACACCAAATCACCGATCTCGAAAGATCTCTCCACTCGCCTTTGATCAGCATATTGTTTCTGCTGATTTTGAGCTTTCTGTATATTCTCTCTGAGTGCTCTCATAATATCCTGGTTCTCCTGTAATAAATCACCAGCACCGGGTACTCTACTGTCACTCAGCAATAAATCTAGAAAGCTTGGAGCATCATATCCATATAATGCTCGGTAAGGTGTCATCTGAATGCTCATGTGATGAGTGGTATTGTAACAATACTCACAAAAGTGTAACCACTTCACCCATGCCTTCTGCTGCCCTGAATTGTAATTCCTCAAGTATCCTTCCACCCATTTGTTGACTATCTCAGTCTGCCCGTCTGTCTGGGGGTGGTAACTGGTACTCGGAGTGAGTTCTGTCCCGCAAAGTTTGAATAACTCCTACCAGATTTTACTCATAAACCTGCTATCCCTGTCACTGACTATGCTCTGAGGCAACCCGTGCAACCTGAATACCTCTCGGAAAAACAAGTCCGCCACCTGAATAGCTGTGTGTGTAGTAGTGATTGAGAAGAAATGTGCATACTTAGTCAACCGATCTACTACCACAAAAATGTTGTCCTTCCCTTGAGCTTTCGACAAGCCCGTAATGAAGTCCATGGACAAGCATTCCCACTTCCTCTCAGGAATAGGAAGCGGTTGGAGTAAACCTGCAGGGTATGTATGCTCTTGCTTGTTCTGCTGACAAACAAGACATTCCCTGACATACTGAAGAACAAAAGACTTGAGACCCTTCCAAGAGAATCTCTCCCGTACCTGCCTGTAGGTCTTAAAGTAACCGGGGTGTCCTGCCATAGGTGAATCATGGAATGACCTCAATACTTTGTCCCTCATCTCAGAACTTGGGACTAGTAAAATCCTCCCTTTGTAAATGATAAGATCATCTACAAGTGAATATCTGTCATCCTGTACTGTCCCATCTACTATGCTAGAAGCCCATGGGTTCTTAGCATACTCTGCTACTATCAGATGTCTCCAGTCCTCAAAAATCAGTGTAATGGAGCTCAAGTGAGGACGGCGAGATAAAGCATCAGCAACCACATTTTGAGTGCCCTTGACATAGGAGATGTCAAAATCATAGGACTGAAGTTTGCTGACCCATTTCTGTTGCCTTTCGTTCAAATCTCGCTGCCCAAGAAAATGTTTCAGACTATTATGATCGGTTTTAACACTGAACTTACTACCAACCAAGTACTGTCTGAATTTGGCCATGGCATGCATGATGGCCAACATTTCCTTATCATAGATACTGTAGCTCCGTTCAGGACCTCTAAGCTTCCTACTCTCGAAAGCTATAGGGTGTCGATTCTGCATGATGACTGCACCAATACCCTCACCACTGGCATCGCAATGTAGCTCAAATGGTCTGGTGAAATCCGGCAAAGCCAAGACTGGACATGTAGTCATGAGAAGTTTGAACTTCTCAAAGCACGCCTGTGCTAGTGGTGTCCACACAAAAGCACCCTTCTTAGTCAAATCAGTTAGTGGCGTAGCATGCCGTGAGAATCCACTAATGAATTGACGATAGAAGGCACATAATCCTACGAATCCCCTGAGCTGTGTCAATGTCTCAGGTGTAGGCCAATCGATGATAGCTCGAACTTTCTCTGGATCCATGCTGACTCCTGCACCACTGATAATGTGACCCAGATATAAAAGCTCTGCCATGCCTAAAGCACACTTGGACTCCTTGGTGTACAAGGACTCCCTGTCAAGTATACTCAATACCTCATCCAGGTGGACCATGTGTTCCTCCCATGATTTGCTATAAACCAGGATGTCGTCGAAGAACACCAATACAAATTTCCTCAAGTGAGGATGGAAAACCCTGTTCATAGTAGACTGGAATGTAGCTGGAGCATTGGTTAAACCGAATGGCATAACCAAGAAATCATAGTGTCCACAGTGACATCTGAATGTAGTTTTCTCAATATCCTCCTCTCGAACTCTGATCTGATGGTAACCTGTCCTCAAGTCAATCTTTGAGAAATAACAAGCTCCATGAAGCTCGTCTATCAACTCGTCTATTCGTGGAATAGGATACCTGTTCTTTATAGTCTTCCTGTTGAGCATCCTATAGTCAATACACATCCTAAGTGTACCATCCTTTTTCTTCACCAAAACAACTGATGAAGCAAAGGGTGACTTACTCGGCCTAATGTGCCCCATAGCTAAAAGCTCCTTAATAGTTTTCTCAATCTCATCTTTCAAACGCTTGGGGTGCCGGTAAGGAGTAATCATGATCGGTTTGGTGCCCTCATCCAGCTCTATAATATGCTCAATACCTCTATCAGGAGGTCTACCTGGTGGAATAGCACTGAAAACCTTAGCATGTTTGATTCGAAGTTCCTGTACATCAGGGTGGTAAGAAGAAGCTTGCTGCTCCAACTGTGAAGGCATTAACTTGCACTCAGCAGCCCACTCTACCGTGTTGTGACGAATCAATCGTTCCATTCTCCGGAGTGAAATTTCTTTTAGGTTGCTGTCCTTGATGGCTTTTACAACATGATTTGTGCCATCTATGTTGAATTTCATCTCCATGTCACGCAAATTAAGTGTGAACTCTCCTATTGCATGAAGCCACTTCATGCCAAGAACTATATCTGTTCCTCCCATGTTCACAACATAAAAATCTGCCTTAAACTCAAAGTTGTTGAGTTTCAATGGCAAATCAGGAATCATTCTCTCACAGTTGAGAGTGTAACCATCTGCAACTTTCACCCGAATACCTTCAAACTGCTGAGTTTGAATTCCTCTTTTCTCCACTAACCATGAATCAATAAAATTGTGGGTTGCACCTGTGTCCAAAAGAGATATGACTCTTAGACCTGCTAGGATCCCACGGAGCCTAAAATAACCTTCTCTGTGCATGCTGGACATATGAGCCTCCTGTAGCTCACTTTCTACCTCAACCTCTGCCTCATTTTCTGATTTTTCTTCATCCGTGTCATAGATTGCAGCTTGCTGATCAGAAAAATCAGTCAACGTTTCTCCCTCATAAAACCATTCCATGTGCCTGTTTTGCCCTTTAGGCTTGAGGGGATAGTCATGATTGAAGTCATATGGGCCCTTGCAGTAAAAGCAGAGCTTCCTTCTTTGTAAATCGTTCATTGTTTCTCGATCTAAAGGGGCTGCAAATTTTTTCTTTTGATCTGCATTATCAGCCTTCTTTGGATCAGATTTGTTCTCTGTGTAGGAGGTAGATGGTTTTGTCATGTCCCCATCCTAGTCAGCTCAGCTGGTGACAAGGTTAGCCTATCATTTCGATCCTCGTAGGCTGACAGGAGTGTGCAGAGGATCATCTGGAGCCGTTGCTCAGTGTTGGTAGCTCCAGTTGCAGTTGTATCAGGTTGGGCCTTCGCAGAATCTTCTAGTGAGCATTTTCAGGAAACTTTCTATTTTTAGAAAGTTAGGTCAGGCGGAAGCTGCTATTTCGGGCAGGGCACCTGGTTTAGCCTTTCAGCTCAGAATCGACCCAGTTCAGCAGTTGGTTGATTTGACGGAGAAATAAGGAGTAATTAAGGAGTTATTAAATATTTAATAATTTGACTTTATATTAAAGTCACTTTATTGAAATATTGAAATATTTAATTATTTGGCTTAATTATAAAGTATTTAATTGTACTTTATAATATATTATTAAAAGGTGACTTAATGAGTATTTATATTCATTAAAAAGGGGACGCCAATGATTAATTATTTTTCCTAAGTCAAAAGTGCAAATTAAATCATTAATTTAAATGATTTATTAAAAAGGAGAATGGGTCGAATTTTTCCTCAAGGCAATATATACCTTTCACAGGCAAAATCGAACTATCATGTTTATTATTCAATTTTGTCTTCTTGCATCTGAGCATTGGAGTTTGCAAACCCTAGGGTTTCTGGCAGACGATCGTTTCTGGAGAACGAAAACTCTTCAGAGATCAGGCAGACTGAGGCTGTGAAATATCAGTTGAAGCTGGCACTTGGTGATTTCATCCAGAGATCACAGTTTGGGATTATTGAGTTATTTATTCAGAGATTTACAGAGGAAATCATCAGATTGTTAAGGCGATTTCATCACAAGGTTTCATTCAGAGATCAGGCAACTTTTCTTGGAGTCCGTACCTTTATTATTGCTGCTGCAGACTGGCCGTACTACTGTACCTGCAGGCCGTACTTTATTTCTTCAGAGATTATTCTCCTGTTCTCAGATTCTGGCTCTCAGTTTAGGGCGTTGGCTTTGTCTTGAGCATTTACTGGAGATCTGGCATTGTATTCAGAGTCTGGAGATTCCTTTCTTTTACTGGCCGTACCATCTTGTATTTATTGCAGCCGCCACCCAGGTTCTTTAATAAATATTCATTGTTTTGCATTTATTACTCAAATTCTTGTATTTAAAAAACTCTGGAAAATACATATTTTGGTGCGCCCCTGTTATCTGAGCATTTCTGAGTATACTTCATGAATTTTAGATTCCATTTGAATTTTTTAGCAATTTCTTAGTAAAATCGCAGCATTCATTATTTTGTCAAAAAACCCTCAAAATCACAAAAAAACCAAATTTGCAAAAAACGACAAAAAAATCAATTAGGGTTTAAAACAGAGAACCATCAGGGTTCTGACAGTGGTATCAGAGCACAGATCTCCTGCCATCCTGTGCTTTTTCAGTGCTTTTTCAGAATACAGTGTGCTTTTTAGCGCTTTTTCATGAACAGAGATACCATTCACTACATTAAAGGTGTAGGGACAGGCAAAGACGAGGATTGGACAGGTCAACCTATCCCAGAAGGTCAGACAGTGTCAGGGGTGCTTGGTATTCACAGATCCAGTTCTGACGGTAGTGAAAACAGTGTTGCAACCCTAATGGCAGAACGTGAGACTTCCTCAGAGACTCGCAAGGATCCAGGGAAGGCGCATGCAAAGGGTGATATTACCGAGGAGTTTAGACGGAGACACGATAATATGATGGATATGATGTCTCAGCTGATGGGTACCATTAGACAGTGTACGCCCACACAGCCACACTACATTCAGATTGGACAGACAAGTGGGACTGCACCAGTGGATCAGCCATTGGCATCCGTACCTAGACAGCGGTCACCGATCTACCAGGAGCGTAGGCCAGGTCAACCTACTTTCTTACCTAGAGATTCCACTCACGCATCGGTGAGCATCGTAAGGCAAGATCGAGTTTCACCTAATTTGACGAAAGATTTCATGGTGAGTACATGTCACTAGCACCGGTGATCCGCGTGCACTTTTACTTCATGAGTCTATAGATGCTTTATAAACCCGTGAGGAGGCGATTGACCGTTGTACCCCCACAAGATCGCTAAATGCGAGCCACAGGTGAACAGGGATTTGCAGTATGCGGTGAGCAAGATTACATTACCATATTTTGACGGGTCTGAAAAGACATCAGCGAGGTCTTGGGTCCAGAAACTGGACAATTACTTGTCACTTAGGCCTATGCAGGAGGATGAGGCAATTAAATTTGCTACTTTACATCTTGACGGAGTAGCACACGATTGGTGGCACCATGGCATGTACACGCTAGGCCATCATGCGGTCAATACCTATCAGGAGCTCACCAGCAGACTGATAGAGAGATTTGATAAGAAGGATCCGGAACTGTATTTCAGAGAGTTGGCTCAGCTCAGACAGACAGGCAGTTTGGACTCATACATTGGTGAGTTTCAGAGAGTGGCAGTCATGGTCACAGGGATTTCAGAGCGGAGACTTATCATACTTTTTGTTGAGGGTTTGATAGAACCCGTGAGAGGTTGGGTTAAGGCTTTTGACCCAACTACACTTCAGGAGGCCATGCGGAAGGCGCGAAGCATGGAGCTTGCAGCACCTCGCAGCAAGTTCAATTCAGGGTCAACACCATACACAAGACCCAACAGGCCTTTCGATAGAAACAATGACAGAAATAGACCCTTTGACAGGAGGAAGGATCAACAGGATCCGAAGAGACAGAATGCACCACCATTTGACAGGGAAACGTTGAATGAATTGCGTAAGAAAAAGTTATGTTTTTGGTGCAAGGCACCCTATGATGAAAAACACATATGCCCACTTCGTCCGAAAGTCAAAAATAACCAAATGGAGTGGTTTTATGAGGGCGAAGAGCAATCTGATCTGTCAGACCAGCAAGCTGATTCCGAGCCTTCAGATGATGAGAAGTCCGAAAATGAGGGTGAGCATGAAGGTGGAAGGAAGCTACAGGAAGCCCATCTGACTAGTCTTCAGAGAGATGGTTCATTTCGACTTCGTGGGCTCTTAGCAGGTCAGAAAGTGATTACATTGTTGGACACAGGTGCTACTCACAATTTTATTGATGCACGTTTAGTTGAGAGGCGTGGCATCCAGACGGAGGCTTTCGAGGGTATTCGAGTCAAGGTGGCTGACGGATATACTCTCAGGTGCGACAGAAAGATTACTGATCTTCCGATGAGATTGAACAACTATGAATTCAAGACTGAATTCTATGTTGTTAATATGGGGGATACAGATGTTGTATTAGAGATGGCATGGTTGCATGATTTGGGTGAGTTCACGCTCAACCTACGGGATATGGAAATGAAATTCAAGGTTGACGGGAGACCACATGTCATCAAGGCGATTCGGGACAGTAATCTGAGGATGGTTTCATTCAGACAGATGGAGAGGCTCATTCGTCATGATATGGTTGACTGGGCGGCTGAGTGCATGTTGATGCCAGCCCAGCAGGAGCCGCAGAAGGGTGAGTACCACCCTGACATACAGATTTTGAGAACTAAACACTCCAGAGTGTTTAGTGATATCCCACCTGGTAGACCTCTAGACAGGGGTACGGAGCACATTATTGAGTTGGAGGAGGGCGCAAAGCCCGTTATGATCACTCCCTACCGACATCCGAAACGACTCAAAGATGAGATAGAGAAGACCATTAATGAGTTGTTAGCTATGGGCCATATCAGACCTAGCAAGTCTCCTTTCGCTTCATCGGTTGTATTGGTAAAGAAGGACGGATCACTTCGGATGTGTATCGATTACAGGCAGCTCAACAAAAGAACAATCAAGAACAGGTACCCTATTCCACGTATAGATGAGCTGATACATGAGTTGCACGGAGCAGTCTTCTTTACGAAGATTGATTTGAGATCAAGGTACCATCAGATTCAGATGAGGGAGCAGGATATTGAGAAAACCGCTTTCCGGTGTCATTGCGGTCACTTCGAGTTCTTGGTTATGCCCTTCGGGTTAACCAATGCACCTGCCACCTTCGTGCAACTATGAAATTCTGCCGGAAGGATCGTTACCTTCAACGCATTTTGGCTTTATAGCAGGTCAGTGGATGAGACCGTTCATTTGACACGTCTTGGCATCTTAAAGCAGACAGCCTTTTCATGCTAAGGAATCCAAGTGAGCCGGGCATGGAGGAATTGTTATATCCGGGGCAATAATCATCGCCAAGGAGGAGTATGACCCCTAAAAGGTCCGAGCCATTGTTGATTACCACCGTGAACCTTTACGCACCGAGGCTCATTGGGTTGTGTGCATCTACGAGATTTGTTACGATTCTCACGCCACGCCGCACTCCCCATCGACTTGGACGGAAGGGGCTTTTCTTGGTCACCACAGCGCAGGAGTGCTTTGACAGTTTAAGGTGATCATGACTTCATGTCCGGTGTTAGCATTGCCTGACTTTACGAAGTCATTTGATTTATTCTGTGATGCTTCAGGAGAGGGCATTGGTGCCGTTTTGATGCAGGAGCGACACCCGATTGCATTTGAGAGCAGGAAACTCAGGGGTCCTGAGAGATTTTACAGTATCTATGATAAGGAGATGTTAGCCATTATGCATGCATTGGCTAAGTTCAGGCAGTACCCGGTAGGCAGCAAATTCAGTGTACGCACAGATCATAACAGCCTGAAACATTTCCTAGGACAGCGAGACTTGAATGAGAGGCAGCAAAAATGGGTCAGTAAACTGCAGTCATATGACTTCGATATCACTTTCATTAAGGGAAAGCAGAATGTTGTAGCTGACGCCTTGTCTCGCAGACCCCAGTTGAATGCCTTAGCATAGATCACAGAGGATTGGAGGCATCGGATTATCGCTGAGTATGCTAAGAACCCATGGGCTTCTAGCATCGTTGATAGGACAGAGCAGGATGACAGATACACTATTGTAGATGACTTGATCATTTACAAGGGGCGGATTCTTTTGGTTCCTGACTCTGAGGTCGGACTACAATTTTGAGAGCCTTTCACGACCTTCCTATGGCTGCCATCCCCGATACTACAAGACGCATAAACCGTTCGAACTAAGATGAAAGGAAGAAAACCGATAATGCAAGATAAACTGCGGAGTGTTCTGTGGTGCCACCGTAACGTGCGAGCACACTCATCCCCGCCTGATTGTCTTACCCACTTCCTAAATCATGAAGTGGAGAAGCGACGATGGACTTTATCACGGGTTTGCCGAAAGCCCAGGGTAAAGATTGCATCTACGTAGTGGTGGATCGGTTGACTAAATATGCACACTTTTTTCCGATTACTACTACTTTCACAGCATCGCAGACTGCAGAGTTGTTTTTCAGAGAGGTATTCCGGCTGCATGGATTGCCTCGGACGATAGTCAGCAATAGAGATAGTCGGTTCATGAGCAACTTTTGGCAGGAGTTGTTCAGGCTGTGCGGAACCGAACTGACACCGAGTACCAGCTACCATCCGCAGACAGATGGACAGACAGAGATTGTCAATAAGTGGGTGGAGGGTTATTTGCGTAATTACATAGCTGGTCAGCAGAGAGCTTGGGTGAGATGGATTTACTTGTGCGAGTATTGTTATAACTCGACTCACCATATGACGATACAGATGACCCCCTTTATGGCTTTGTACGGGTATGAGGCGCCCAACCTTCTGGATTTGATATTGAGCGATAGCAAAGTGCCGAGTGCAGGGGATATGATGCAGAGTCAGCAGGACATATTGAGGTCTCTCCGAGACAATATCCAGAGGGCACAGAATCAGCATAAGCAGTATGCTGATCAGAAGCGGGTTGAGCGTACTTTTGAGGTGGGTGATATGGTGTACCTCATGTTGCAGCCAGATCGCCTACTCGCTGAAGAGTGGGGCGTAGAAATTAAACCTCGCTATTATGGTCCATTTCGTGTTGTCAGACGAGTGGGCGAGGTTGCTTATGAGTTGGACTTGCCAGCTGATAGCAAGGTCCATAATGTATTTCACGTTTCTCGCCTGAAAAAGGCATTGGGTCAACATGTTATACCTTCTCCAGTTTTGCCACCCCTTGATGACGAAGGGAAATTGATACTAGTACCTGAGACTATCCTCGAGATGAGAGAGAGACACCTACGGAGGCGTGTGATCAGGGAATATCTGGTCAAGTGGAGAGATTTTCCAGTTGAGGATGCTACATGGGAGTCAAAGGAGATCTTGCAGCATCCAGAGTTGAGATTGCTTGAGGACAAGCAATTTCAGGGAGGGCAGACTGTCATGTCCCCATCCTAGTCAGCACAGTTGGTGACAAGGTTAGCCTATCATTTCGATCCTCGTAGGCTAACAGGAGTGTGCAGAGGATCATTTGGAGCCTGTTCGTTGGTAGCTCCATTGCGCTTGTATCGTTGGGCCTTCGCAGACCTTCCAAAGGAGCATTTCGTGAAACTTTCATTTTAGAAAGTTAGGTCGCTAGTCGCTATTTCGGCACCGTTCACCTTCTAATCGACCCAGCTCAGCAGCTTGGTTGATTTGATTCGTGAGAACAAGGGAGTAATTATGAGTTATTAAATATTTAATAATTTGACTTTATATTAAAGTCACTTTATTGAAATATTTAAATATTTAATTATTTGGCTTAATTATAAAGTATTTAATTATACTTTATAATATATTATTAAAAGGTGACTTAATGAGTATTTATATTCATTAAAAAGGGGACGCCAATGATTAATTATTTTTCCTAAGTCAAAAGTGCAAATTAAATCATTAATTTAAATGATTTATTAAAAAGGAGAAGGGGTCGAATTTTTCCTCAAGGCAATATATACCTTTCACAGGCAAAATCGAACTATCATGTTTATTATTCAATTTTGTCTTCTTGCATCTGAGCATTGGAGTTTGCAAACCCTAGGGTTTCTGGCAGACGATCGTTTCTGGAGAACGAAAACTCTTCAGAGATCAGGCAGACTGAGGCTGTGAAATATCAGTTGAAGCTGGCACTTGGTGATTTCATCCAGAGATCACAGTTTGGGATTATTGAGTTATTTATTCAGAGATTTACAGAGGAAATCATCAGATTGTTAAGGCGATTTCATCACAAGGTTTCATTCAGAGATCAGGCAACTTTTCTTGGAGTCCGTACCTTTATTATTGCTGCTGCAGACTGGCCGTACTACTGTACCTGCAGGCCGTACTTTATTTCTTCAGAGATTATTCTCCTGTTCTCAGATTCTGGCTCTCAGTTTAGGGCGTTGGCTTTGTCTTGAGCATTTACTGGAGATCTGGCATTGTATTCAGAGTCTGGAGATTCCTTTCTTTTACTGGCCGTACCATCTTGTATTTATTGCAGCCGCCACCCAGGTTCTTTAATAAATATTCATTGTTTTGCATTTATTACTCAGATTCTTGTATTTAAAAAACTCTGGAAAATACATATTTTGGTGCGCCCCTGTTATCTGAGCATTTCTGAGTATACTTCATGAATTTTAGATTCCATTTGAATTTTTTAGCAATTTCTTAGTAAAATCGCAGCATTCATTATTTTGTCAAAAAACTTCAAAATCACAAAAAAAACCAAAAATTGCAAAAACGACCAAAAATCAATTAGGGTTTGAAACAGAGAACCATCGTGGCTCGACAATGTTCTACCAAGTGTTTGACGAAAAGTATGTGAGCTTAAATTGAGAAATTTGCAAGTGTATTTGAAATATCTTGGTAGGGACATTATAGTGGTTTCAGAGCTAGTTTTCTTGCCAACTTGTGGGAAGTTTCACTTGAATTCAACAAGATAATCTCCGATGCAACCAAAAGGAACACAGGGATTATTTTAGAAGAAGAGCAAACGATCCACCAGAGAATCTTGAGGTTGTAGGAGAAGTTCCCATTGTAGATTTATTTGAAGAAGAGGCTTCGAGAAACATAGGGGAAAGGAATGAAGGTTGTACAATGCAAATTCTTAACGGCCTTGCCAAGGGACAACAACATCTAGTTCACTTGATGATTCAAATGATGCTAAATATGAATGCAAATCTTAACAATGGAGGCAACAATGGCAACCAAGGAAATAATGGGGGAGCTAGTAACACGGACATACCAACCAGCAACAATTCTAGGTCAGCTAGTGGATTATCTAGGCCTCTAATGCCTACTTTTTTAGATGGGCAACTTGCAGGTAATGAAGGATAGTGAAACCATGAAGAGGGTTATTTGGATTGGTTACATTCGTATCAATCATCAAGTGATGAATTTGATGTTGTCATGTCTCTACTAGATTTTGTCAACTCAAATTGAGAAATAGACCTAGAAGGGATATAGGCCCACATAGTCAAGATTTACAAAAGAGGTTGGGTAAACTTTCCATCCCCATGTTTGATGGTTCCAATAAATGCACCACTAGGTCTTGGGTTCAAAATTGGTTCCCTATCTTTCATTAAATCCCATGTTCGAAAATGAAGCTATCAAGTATGTCACTTTGCACTTGGAGGGTGATGCACATGAATGGCGGTACCATGGGTTGTTGACATAGGGTCATAATCTCATTGACTCTTATGTAGAATTTAGCTAGAAAATTATGGATAGATTTGACAAGAAGGATACAAAGTTACACTTCCGGGAGTTAGCACAATTGGAATGAGAGTTACAAAACTCTCTTGGACTTGCCCAGACTCGGTGAGTCTCGAGATGAGCTAGGCTCGACGATTCTAGGAGACTTGGATCTAGAGTACTAGCCAGACTTGTCGAGTCTGGGAGACTCGCCAAACTCGTCCGGTTTGGGTGAGTTCTGAGCCTGAGACTTGGCCGTGACAGGCAGAAAATTAAAACATAAACAATCACAATCACTTTTTTTTTTAATATATATTTGCCTCCACCCTAAAAGGCAGTTCATTTCATTTTCAAGCCAAAGAAAAAGGAAAAAAGAGAGATTTGAGCAAACATCGGTGGTTGAATCACATTTAGGCAGGTTTGTAGCCACTTTTGGTGCATCTAGAGGAGTCTACAAAGGATTGGAAAGAGCTCACCATTGATTTCAAAGAAGATTTAAGAGGTAAGTTTGAAGTTTGGAGGTTTCTTTTGTTGTTTAACCAAAATTTCATTTCTCTTCTACATTTCTTTTTTTGTATTTTGTTTTAGTGGAACAAAGAACAAACCTTAGGTGTGTTTATTTTTTTCGTTGAACAAACGCTAGGTGTTTTTGTAAAAAAAATAGTTTTATAGTTGCAAACCCTAGTTTTTTTTATATTAGTTTAATTATAAACCATCAATGTTAATTTTTTTTTCTATTTATGTGTTATTGTAGCATTGCTGAGATTTATAAATTGTCTTTATCACAATGTCTCAAACTCTAGTTAGAAAGCATCCTTGTTGGAAACATGCCATTATTACCCCTGGGCAAAAGAAAGGAAAGGTAACATGTTTTCATTGCAAAACAACTATGTTTGGGGGAGACATTAGTAGATTGAAATACCATCTCGCACATATACTAGGCCATGATGCTAATCCATGCCCAAAAGTACCTACTGAGGTTATGCGTGAAGTGCAAGTTCAATTGGAAACATTTGAGCAACAAAATTAACTAAAAAAGAGGCAAAGAGAGGAGATGGCAGCCATTGGTGGAACTGTGTAATGTCCCCTTCTCAAGCCTAATTAGTTCGATGACCGTTAGCCTATTTCTTGAGTTCTCGTGGGCTAAATTAGTAAGGCAAGGGGACTCCAAAGATCTTGGAGTACAGATTTTCGGAGTTACAATGTTTCTATTATTGGGCAATATAGATCTGAATGACACTTTCAAGTGTTTTTTGATTTTTGGGGTGTTCTTCAAACTTCTTGGAGAGCACGTCTATTTGTAGTAAGTCACCAAGTTGGCTTGTATTATTCTTGTATTGCCTCAATATCATATTGGCATGGTCAAATTTGGATTCCGAGGTGTTTTGGGATTTTTCACAACTTGGGGTGGAATAATTAAATTACTCAGTTAAAAGGGAATTTGATGGAAAAGGTGAATTAATTAACTATTTTAAATTGGAGTTTTTTCCTCCCAAACTCTATATAAGAAGGTATTGGAGCTCATTGTTGTATATGCTGAAGAATGATGATGGTATGCTTCCGAAATGGCTTTTGTTCTCTACAATCTTTGAGGACGAAATCCCTCATAGATTTCTAGTTTCGAGATTGTAAGATATTCCTTAGCTAGGTGGGAGTGATTCTAGCCAGGAGTCACCATTGGAGCTGATTGAAGTTTGCAGTTTTTGGCTTACATTATGGATTGTTTTGATGTGTTCTAGACTTGCAAGTGATTTGGAGAGACTAACAGTTGCAAGGTGTTAAGTGTTGATTATCCTTGGAGTTTTGATTGTTGGTTGTACCTTTGCAAGTACAGGTCGTACCCTTATTTTGGCTTGTGCAGATTGGAGTTTAGGTTTGGTGCTTTTGGGTCTTTTTCAATGACTTTCTTATGCTAGGTGACTTGGTTGGAGTAATTTGCAGGTGATAAAACAAAGTGTCCGTTTTTTCTAAAACCAAGTCGTCATCCTAGGTAGGCCATACCATTTCAATGGCATGTGAGTTTCAAGTTGAATCACCTGTCATCTTCTGTGGTTTCTTGTTTGGAGGGTGGCCCCTAGTCATGCCTTGACTATTGCATTTCATTTGGGACTGCGCCTTGTTGTGTGGAGTGCCTTTTAGGGGGCTTTACCATTGTTGCTGCCTGCTGCAACAATAGTTTCAGACCTGCAGATGTCGGATATACCTTTCCAGTGTGATGATACATGCTTTTCATGAGTTTTGGTGTGAGTTGAACTGCTGTTTGGGTGCCAATCAAATGGGTGATCATTTTGGTATGTTGGAGGTAGTTGGGTGAAGTTTCCTAAGTCATCTATCTCGCTGTCTAGACTGTAACAGCAGGGTTTCAGACCTCTTTCAGACCTACACGAGCCATCTATTTTCCAATCCTTGCGGTATATTTGTTACTTCAATGATGGGTGGTTAGTTGTTGTGATACATGTGGGGATGAAATTATCGAGCATTATCATGTGAGATGAGCAAAGTTTTGCATATCAACACCTCGAAAGTGGCTGGGAAGCATTTCAAAGCAATTTCCAATTGAAACCTTCTACCTCCTTGGCAAGAAATAATGCGCCAACTCTCTTGAATGAGAGTAACTCCAGTGTAAGGTGGCTGGTCTGCAACCAAGCAGCAAACTCAAGACTCAAAATCTGACCCCTTCTATGTCAAGGAATACTCCCTAGAGTAACCATCCGTTCATTTCTCTAATCCTTAAAATTTCTCTCCAATCCATTTGTTGATGAACAAATGGAACCACCAAATGGCTGGTGAGGAAGGGAATAACACCATAAATTCTGAAATTTTGATCATTATCAGTCCAAGGATCCTTCTTACCATACTTGATAAGCTCCATCAATCCATGTTGAGGACCCCATGCATGGATTCCCAACCAAAAATGACCCTGAATGTACCTGGAAAGATGTACATCACAACTCCAAATGCCCTTCATAACACCTTCTCATTAAGGAAGTTTGTGACTCTTTTTGTAATCTTTTGCAACCCATCCATGAAAGCATCAACAACAATGGAGCATGGAGCAATTGTTGTCTTCAATCCCAATCCCCAACAGGAATTGGTATAAGCTAAAACATCACTCAACCCAATGGATGGATTGTGAAATATTTAGACATCCTGTTTTGGTCCTTTCTCACAAGCTTCATAGATAACAAGTCTGAAATCTCCTATCTTTTTTGCTGTAATGAAACTTTCAGTGGCTACCCAACTCTGTTTTGACAACACCTTGATGTCAAAGATGCTGAAGTCACTTTGATTCAACACCTCCCAAGTGGAGACTTCACCCTCAAACCCACTTATGCATTCACTATCAAGCAGCCTTGGAAGATTAACAAACACAAAGTGTGACACGTCCTCATAGTCTAATATCAAATCATCAATAAGTTGGAAAACGTACTTGGTCTCATGCTTGGTCACTTCACCACATGTTTCATCTTCCATCACAAAGAAGGGGTTATCATAAGTTGCCTCTACCCCCACTTCAAAGAGAGGAAATCATGTCTTTTCTCTTGCTCCAATCCAACTTGACGATCCAAATCTGCACTTGCAACTTCTGATTTTTTTGGAAAATACTCTAAGTCAAACTCCTCTTGAAGGCTATCAAGCTTACTAATCACTTGCTTGATTTCTTCAACTCTTTGTTCATTCTCTTGCTCCTTGAGACGCTTGGAATCAGCTAGCTGATTTTCTACCTCCATTAGAGCCAACTGAATATCTCTAATCAGATGCAAGTACTCTTTTTTCACTATTTCCAAAGAGTCTTTGATAAGATGTAAGTCTGAAGAAGTAACTCTTCCCTCAACTCTGTTCTGTATGAGGCTTCAAGGATCTTGTGAGTGTTGTCCAACTTTGTGAGGACCTGAATCTCCTTCTCATTGGTGACCAAGAGTTGATTCTTTAAATCACATAACTCCCTAGGTCTTTGTAATGTCCCCTTTTCTAGCTTGCATTGTATGATGTCGTTAGCCTATTCCTCCTTGGTTCCGTAGGCTAACCAGGGCTTTTAAGGAATCTTGAGGATTTTGACCTAGGCAATTTTCATTGCAGGTCAATCCGGGGCGTTTGGAGGCAGTTTTGGCATACATTACTTACTATTTTTAGTAAGTCATTGATGCTGTTAATAGTAGTTCATCAGGCGGGCTGTGATCTCCAGTGACAGTGTCTTTTCAATGGAAAATTTGGGTATTACCGTTAGATGATTTCAGTTCCATTGGTTTAATTCATCTCCGCATTAATAAAGATTAAATTATAAAGTTAAATTCAATTATTTAACTTTATTAATGTGAGTCTAAAGTTAAGTGGAAAAATGAATAGTAAAAGGGGCCCCTTATTTTAAAATACATGAGACATGAAAAAGGCAAAAAGGAAGTTTATGTTTTATCCCACATTGGTTAAAAGTGTGAATGAGCTCTTATGAGAAGCATATAAAAAGGTTGCAAGGGCTCACTTTCAACATGCCTAATTTATGCTTGTTTATTATTTTCTCTTGGAGAATTCTGGGAAGCTTTGGCTTTCAGTAGGTTGGAGGATGGAAACCCTCGAGCTTGGAGGCAGTGGATGGAAACCAATTGTCTATTGGAGATATTACTCAGGTGTCTCACTTTGTGCTTCAAATCCATACTTCTAGTTATCCAATCTGATTGTAAGTTCTGTGGCTAAGATTGGAAAATCTTGTTGTGGCTCTACTGAAGATTTTAAGGCAATGTTCATATTTAAATTCAGATCTCTATTTCAATCTAATATTATATGATTTTCATGTACAATCTGTTGGTTAAATAGAAATCAGTTGTATGCAAATTGTTTGTTAAAATTTCTGTGGAACATTTGGAAAAATTGGGGCAAATATCCAGAGGGGATGTTTTAGTGGTATCAGAGCCTGAATCCTGCCATCCTGTGTTGGTTCTCAAAAAGAAATCTTTGGATAAATTAGGGTTTGAAGAGATTATCAATTGCAGAGTTATACCAAATCAAATTCAGGGGTTTGTGAGAATACATCAGATTAAATATTTAATATTGCGACTTGGCTGAGTGACTGCTTGATCGATTGAATGTTTGAGGTGATATTTTATTCTAGAATTTTTATTTCCCTGCTTGGCCGATTTTTAACATCCGGATTTCAAGTCTATGCTGGAAAGACAATTTCTATAGGTTTGTAAATAAGACAAACTGTGGTAGTAACAAATTGAAACAGACAAAGACAAAATACAAATAAGACAAAATACAAATAAGACAACCGCAACTTCAGAAATACAAGAAAGGGAGACGATTTTTTTGTAAGCATTTAAAAATTAGACAAAGGTGATCGAAGTATTTTAGAAGTTGATAATATAATGAAGAGCCGCATCATCAAGGAGTATCAATATTTTATTGGAGACGGAGAAGATACAAAGGAAGAACCGCATTTTTGAAGCTCTAAGTCACTTGTCGGGAGGTGCTTGCAACCTTTGATGTTTGGAAAAGACAAATTCATTTGGGAAAGACGAATTTGTGGCTTGAGAGATATGCGCACTGCCTCAAATAAAGACAAGACACAATAGTATAGGGTGATCGACATATTGAAGGTAAAGTCACGCATAGAAGAAATTCGCGACTCATCAAGGGAACTGACGTCTTCCTTAATAAAGACAAAATAAATTTGGCGCTACTAATAAAATCCTATTTTTATTAAGGAGCTGGGTGGAGACAAAATTGTCGATTGTCTTATTGTGGGAAAACATATTACAATACGCTTCTTGGAGACTTTTGTTTACCTTAAAGGAGACGTGTTCTTCAGGCACAACATTGCTATATTAGAATTCGTCAGTGTCAAGGCTCGGATTTCATCTTCAAGCAAGTTGGGACAAGAACGGTGATATCAAGATGGGATGATTATGGCAAGTCAATTAATAAACTTTTAGAAGTCAAGATGGGACGATTAGAAGTCAATACAAGATTGTAAGAAGGAGATTGTGGCCATTAGGAGGGACGCCAGACATATCCAAGTAAAAATGTGGCTGCTGGGAGCTAAAATGGGACAATCTGAAGCAAGTTGGGCGCCCTCACAACTTAGGAAACTCAGCTATAGGACAGGTCAAATGTTCTCAACTCATAAATTGCTTGCTTATTGAGTGAGGTCGACCAAGTTGGGTTTAATATTCAGGTATTTCCTGTATTGTCTGGTGCATGGTGAATATAATAAAATTTTGATTATGTATTTCAATTCTTCGAACTCAGAATAGTGATATGAGAATTGTAATTACTTTGTGATGGAATCAATAAACCTTTGCTGTTAAGTCTTAGCTTGCAAATTCTTTAACAACAGGCTCTCAGCTCTAATCTATCTTGAAATCTGAGGTTTATTGGAATGCATGAGTTTGTAATCAGGATTTTTTAAAAGTGTTGTAATATTAAAAGCGATCTGAAATCTTATATATTGTGCCATCAAGGCTTTAAAATCAGTCTCTGTCTTTACATTCAGTCCATTTGCACTACTGTTGATATAACCAGTCTTGCATCCTTGTTGCACATCATATTATATCTTGCCAAAGGCTCAAGAAATCAGTTTCCATACTAAGTGTTTGACGAAATGTCCAACAACTCAAATTGAAAGATTTAGAGCAAATTTACATAATCAGGCAAGGGTCATTACAGGGTCCAGTAAATAAAATGAAGACAATGGAAAATCTGAAAAGTGTTCTTTTCTCAAAGGAATTTAATGATGCATTCAATGGTGAACAACTAAAGGATTTGCAAAAAGAAAAGGAAACAGGAAATTGGCTCTATGTAATTGGCTTACATTGGGGTCCATGAAATTTTCTGATGGTGTCCCCTCTAAGATGGATGAATTAGATTCACATTTGCCCAAAGTAGACCAGTCTGATTGGAGACTTCTGAATTGGGCTTTGCAGCCCTCAATGCTTGCTTTGATCCAGCACAGGTTATTGGAACATCCTTGTGAAGAGGTGAGACTTGCAGTTGCTTCTTGTCATAGTGAAATCATAAGAATAACAGCTCCTGTTGCACCTTATAATGATGACATATCGAAAAAGGTTCTACAGCTGATTGTAGAGAGCCTACATGGGTTACACGAAGTCAAAGCCCCTTCTTTTGGTAAGAGGGCTAAGATTTTAGAAATTATGGCCAAGACCAAACCATTTATCATTATGTTGGACCTCAAATGTGATAAATTAATTCTACAAATGTTTCAATGGTTCTTAACCAAAATTAGGAAGCATCATCCAGACAATGTGAGGGATTGTATGCAAACTATTATGTCTTTAATCCTAGATGAGGATGACGATATCTGCAAACGGTTGCAATCAAACTTGTTAGCCATTTGGAGAAAGGAGCATAATATTTCCCCTATGGCTTATGAGCTCTCAAAAGGGTTGATTAAGCAGAAGATTGGAAGGTTCAAGAAACAAATGATTGAAGATGAATTAATCTCAATGGGCTTACAGGTTGCAGGGTCTTCCAAAAAAAGTAAGAACCAAATGAGAAGGGAGCAGATTTGTTTCACATGTCAGGGGTCCTGGGCACTTGATCACAATTGTGGGGCTGGTGAGGAAGATAAGTCAGCCAAAGAAATTTGGACCAGCGATGAAGAGGATAGATCCCAACATATTGAATCAATTGTGGCTTCAGGAAAAGGTTACACAAGTTTCTTTGTAGGTAATTTGGAGATTATGCTTGACAAATCGGGAAAAGTAATGGCTTCTTTTAATGATCCTATGAGTAGTGTTATTGCTGCCTCATTTTCCCCACATGACAATGATGGTGATTTTACGATTGGTTCTAATGCTGCCCTAGCACTAAATAAGCAAGAGTGAAAAGAAGATATCATAGAAGAAGTCTTTTGTGAAAGACAAGCCCTTTAGAGTAATTCAATTACCTCGTCATATGAATCTATTGTTCAAAAGCGTGTTAAGCATCATAAATTGGAGAACCAGTTGAAGGTAAATGAAGATAAGATAGTTGCAGGATTAACACATTTTGATGACATACACAAGTTGGTTGAAGGACACCTTTGGAAGGGACAACTCGAGAGAAGACAAAAAGGGGGTGAAGAAGAATCTTCCTATGCTGATTTACAGGTGTTCAAAGCAACTATGGAAGCTATGAAATCAAATTATTTGCACTTACTTTCAGATCGAGACCACCTCCTTAATCTCGCAAAAATTTATTCAGAATCATTGTATAGGAAAGAAGAAGAAGTTGTCAATCTCACCTATGAGCTTGTGGACACTAAGGATACCTTGAAAGCTACTCAAGAGGCTCTACAAGGAGCAGAAAATCAGATTGACCAGCTCAACTTAGAGCTGGGTTTGGCACAATCCCAATCAGAAAATCAGTTTTTTATGACAACCACATTAGAAAGGACAACCACCATTGATGAGCAACCGATGTTTGAAGAAGAATTGATTGAATGCTATGAAGATTCTATGAAAAAATTTGTATCAAATGCTGATTTGTTGAAGGTGAACAATAGTCCTTATGCACTTGTTTGTCATAAGATGTCAAATATGAATTTTCAGGTTGACATGGATTCGGAAAATCACTTTGCATATACTCAAGATTGCAAGCCTAAGCATGAGGCTCATGCCTTCATTGTCTCAAGTTTCTCACAAGGTATGAACTTCCCCTGTTGTCTGAAGATTGGCATTAAGAAGGAGTATGAGGGATACAAAGTTCTTGTTTGCATGGACATACCAAGAAGTTTGAATGAACATGGGAGTCATTGCATTGAAGAGTTGATAGTTAAATGGTTAGCAATTGATCACACTCTATCTCTAACCAATAAGAAAGCATTATATTTGGTTGTATGAGCCATATTCTAGCAGCCTACAAACAATTTGGAATGAATTTTCAGATTTGGTTCCTTGGCCTCGATCTCACATTTCAATGTATGAAAGTTCTCCTATGATGCTGATCACTGAACTTTCAAATCATGTAGTGATGATACCAACTGGTTGTATAGATTTGAGTGCACATAATGATCTCTACAACACTTGGGAATTGGATATTGATGAGAATTTACCAGTCTATGAGAGCAAAGGCATTCAGGAAGTGAGTATAAGTCAGTTTTTCAGACTTGTTGTTGCTGAAATTTGTGAAGAGATGTGTGTGATTACATTTGGAGATATGCTGAAAATGATTCCTCATTTTATGCTGAGTATGCTTAATGACATAGGAGATTCAGGTACATACATGGGTGACGGGTTTGCCCATGATAGCAGAGTTTCAGTTTATGATTATAGCAGAGTGGCACAATATCAACATGGTGGTTCCTTTTTGAGGTTGATTTGGAATCCTGGAATCACTTGGGTTTGCAGTTCAACAGTTGTGGATGAGGAAGCCAATGTCGGCTTACTGGGGTTTACTCCCATGGGGTTCCAATTTAGTCTTTCTGGAGAGCAATTACCTAAGGAGTTGACAGAGATGGCGCAATATTGATTGCTTTACTTACTAGTTGTTATCAGGAGATCTCTTGTGTTGGCATCCAGCAAAGCAGTGCTTTCTGCGGTTGGTGCTACCGATCTCCTAGGTTGACTTGGGACCCTGGGATCATACTCAGTTTCAGTTTGGTTCAGCATAGTGATCTTGGGGTAGCTTTGGAATTGCTTGAGGACAAGCAATTTTGGGAAGGGAGGACTGTACTATCCCCTTTTTCTAGCTCGCATTGTATGATGTTGTCGTGAGCCTATTCCTCCTTAGTTTTGTAGGCTAACCAGGGCTTTTAAGGAATCTTGAAGATTTTGACCTAGGCAATTTTTGTTGCAGGTCAATCTAGGGCATCTAGAGGCAGTTTTGGCATACTTACTATTTTTAGTAAGTCACTAATGCTGTTAATAGTAATTCATCAGGCGAGCTGTGATCTCCAATAACAGTGTCTTTTCAATGGAAAATTTGGGTATTACTGTCAGATGATTCCAATTCCACTGGTTTAATTCATCTCCGCATTAATAAAGTTTAAATTATAAAGTTAAATTCAATTATTTAACTTTATTAATGTGAGTCTAAAGTTAAGTGGGAAAATGAATAGTAAAAGGGGCCCCTTATTTTAAAATACATGAGACATCAAAAGGGCAAAAAGGAAGTTTATGTTTTATCCCACATTGGTTAAAAATGTGAATGAGCTCTTATGAGAAGCTTATAAAAAGGTTGCAAGGGCTCACTTTCAACATGCTTGGTATATGCTTGGTTAATATTTTCTCTTGGAGAATTCAAGGAAGCTTTGGCTTTCAACAGGTTTGAGGACGGAAACCCTCAAGCTTGGAGGCAGTGGACAGAAACCCATTGTCTGTTGGAGATATCATTAGGTGTCTCACTTTGTGCTACAGATTCATACTTTTGGTTATCCAATCCAACTATAAGTTTTGTGGCTACAATTGGATATTTTATGTCGTTATTCTATTGAAGATTTGAAGGATTTAAAGGCAATATTCATATGTAATTTCAGATCTTTATTCTAAAAATTGTTATTAAATGATTTGCATTGAAAACTGTTTGCAAGTTATTGGGTAAATAGAAAAAATTCGTTTGCATGCAAATTGTTTGCTAAATTTTTTGTGGTAAATTGGGATAAATTGGGCCAAACATCCATAGGGCTCATTACAAAAACCCTTGTAGTGTATATTTCTCTGAGACTGAGAAATATGAGGTGAAAACCCTTGAATAGATCACATCTCTGAGACTGAGTTGTGTTTTCCACAATTAGGTGTAGCCATTGTGGATGTCATGTTGAGAGAATCCATGACCAGATATTTGAAAATACCTCCCTAGCTAAGAGGGAGTGTTAGTGTTTTTGTAGCTGCGTGAGGTATTTTCCCTAAGAATGAAGCTTCAAGGCAAGTCGGCCTTTTCTATTATAAAACAAATAATATGTTTTCTAGGTCGGCTCAAAAGGAGAGCTTGCCTAGTTTGGTATATAATGGAGATAGAGTCTCCACATTAGGCAATCAATTCATTCCATTTCCAAATTCAATTTCCTTCAGCAGCAGGTTCACTATCAAGAGGAGCAGATTAACTTCAAGGAGAAGAGTTGATATTTTGTGTATCTAAGGAATTCCACTATCTTTAAGTGTTGATCTATTGTATGAGATTCAGCCTTTCTAGGGCTTGATTCTGAGTGCTATTTCTGCACTTCTGTTTCTGATTTATAAGAGAATAAATTGCTGCTGGGTTTTTCTCCCTCGAGTAGGAGGGTTTTCCCAGGATAAATTCTGTGTTCATTGTTCTATGTTTACTTTTCTGCTTTCTGTTAAATCTGATCTAAACTAACAATGTCTACCTATATTGACAATTTTGTGGATTTATTTCTTATATGTTAAAGAAAATCAGATATATACTAGGCTAATTTAATCAAGATCTTTTTTTCAAACTTTATTTCATTGCCAAATATAATCCAGTTTTTTTCCTTGTCGAACTCAAACACAAACATGAACCTTGTGACATAGGGCATAATTGTTACAAAATGTTTTCAAAATAACTCTTCTATGCCTAAAATGATCAAAACAAAGGTACTACAACATGTAGATTCAGTTTTTTTCCTTGTTGAACTCAGACACAAACATGAACCTTGTGACATAGGGCATAATTGTTACAAAATGTTTTCAAAATAACTCTATTATGCCTAAAATGATCAAAACAAAGGTACTACATCATGTAGATTCAGTTTCCAATAGTGCCATACAAGCAGGAAAAAACAATAGGCCAAAATACAAGTAAAAATACTCCAACAATCTTCAAACTAGCAAATTACATAAATGCAAGGTAGACTTTACTTTTGAATTATCCAATAACTAGCATCCAAGTCTCCCAATTTTTTTATGATCAATGTTTATGATCAATGTTCTTGATAATGGTTAAGTAAGAAAGAACAAAAGGAAAAACAAATTCAGATATGTGTTAATGAATAAACAAAGAAGCTTTGTGCTAACTTCTGACTGTACATTTCTACATTCTTAATGAAAAGCCAAATACAAAGTAGGAATACAACCTCACTTCTTCCATCATGTATTATATTGAGAGCCGCAACATCAAGTATGTTTGCTAGATCAGCTCCAGCCATACCCTCCGTTAATCTTGAAACAACTTCATAATCCACATCATCTGCCATAGGTTTCTTCTGCGCATGAAGCTGATAGGTAATCCATTCTTATTAGTATCCCATCAATATTAAGATAGCTGCATATGATGTGCTACTACGAAGTACAAAATTTAACACATAAAAGCAAGTTAGAACTATATAATCTATGAACTATATAGGAGTGAAAAAAAAAATGTTACACAATTATAAGTTCAATAGTTAAACTCAATTTATAGAGGCCACTGTAACAAATAAATACTAAATATAAGTTCATAACCACACAAGCATAGGAATTTCTGCCGCAGTTTTAGACTCATACTCACTTTCTTAAACATTATATAAATTAAATATCTACACATGAATTCCAAGCGACATCAAGAAATATCTGACAGCTATGAACTGTTAGTAATGGATGGTAAGTATGATCTCAAATAATGCACAGAAATGAGGAAGCAATCTCTCTGATACTAACCATCTAAAGATAATACAGAAGTTAAACAACAAAACAATCCTAAGGATCCAATTTGAGTTATCTAGCCACAAATTTTTGTAATTTAGCTGCCTCTTAACAAAATTGAGGGCCAGTGCCTGCAAATACCAATTAAGTAATATTTGATTTGCAATATTTAGAAGCTTTGCTTATCTTGGAAAAACAAAATGTTAAAATTACCAATCAGTGGTGAAAATGGATGCATCACTATTTCAAAATGGTGAACCTAAATTCCATAAGATATGATGTATCATAAAGTTATAAAATGGGTAGAAAATATTTTTTTAAACTCAGAAGTAGACAGATTATAAACAACAGCTTTATCTGACTATTGTAAGATAGATAAATATAATGAGAGGTGTTTGAAGTCAAGGTTGCAAGGCAATAAGTAGACTGCGACTCTGATAAAGCTGAAAAGATTATGAAGATATTGCAGATAATCGCAGAAAGAAAGCCTCCCTTGTTGCTCCATGTTTGAAAAGCCTCAATCCAGAGACAAGATTTTGGGTGAAGTCCCTAACTCACAGGTGAAAAGCCTCCTCTTCTCCGGTGCTAGCACTAGTTAACAACATCAGTGTACTTCACAGATTACTTGTCCTCGTGGAAGGTAACTTTGTGGTCAGTGACACCCAAGTCATTATTAGCAAACAATTATAAAGAGTCCAAAAGAAACAGATAGAACAGCAAAACAAAATGAGTGAACAAAAGTTTCTAATTACAATTTATAAGTATTTCTGATGGTCAAAATTCGAAAATCCATTTGGTTATGTTTGCAACTTTTTAGTATTACTGACTGTCGAAATTTTGGAAATTTTAAGATTTATGTATTAATTGCTAATTTCAGTAACACTGTTTAGGATGGCTTCTCAAAAAGTACTCTTACCACAGGAAATATTAAACATAATCATTGAATCATTAAGATTTATAACCGAGTAGAAATTTGAAAAATGCATTGAAATCTGAGATAAAACAAAAAATTAGTTCTTGCCTTCAAAATCTCAATACGGCCTTCAAATGAAGGCTTAGGGATATAAATTTTTCGATCAAAACGTCCAGGTCTCACTAGTGCTGGGTCAAGAACATCTGGCCTGTTGGTGGCAGCAATAGTAATCACATCTCCTTTCCCTTCAAATCCATCCAAGCATGTAAGAAGCTACAGTTGCACCAGAAGTGGCATTAATTTTGCACATAAACAAAATATTATAATTTTCCAGTAGCATACATTACTTAGGAAAGGGATGCATTTAAAACCTGATTGACTGTGGCGTCACGTTCTTGTCCTCCAGAGCCTTTAACGATACCACGAGTTCTTCCAACAGCATCCAGTTCATCAATGAAGACAACAGAAGGAGCCTAGAATGAACATTCAGATCAGTTTTGGAGTACTTCCAATTAAATTTTACTAGATTTTCATACACCTGAAGTGCACTATCCACATGAAAATTTTCAGAATAACAATTTGGCCAACCGGGGAATTGAAATTGACTAAAATAAACAACCTTCAATCACTTGTACTACTGAATAATCATTTTAAACAATACCCATGACATTTTCCTTATATTTTTGAGATAGCAACATCCAAATAAATAAAAGAGTTTGCAAAGATGCTCAGAAAGACAAGAAAACAGAAAAGCAAACCATAGCCCATCCATTTGTTGAAAAGCATGAACCGGCACTCTGTCAAACTTAGGATCTTCAATTGAAATGCTGGGCGCTCTACCACTGAAATTTCGCCGTCATTGGTTCTTTTTATTTTGGAGTGTGGGAGAGTGGATTGAAATTCGAACACCTTCCTTCCCCTACCCAAAGCCATGCACCAGCTTGAATTTAACTAGCCTGGCTCTGATGCCATGTTGAAAACAATGGATCAGCTTGGACTCAAACCTACGACCTTCCATTAGCATGTTCATGTGCTCTACTACTGATCTACTCACCTCTCACAAATTCTATTTTTTCTGAGTGTGGTTTGGTTTTCCAACACTCTTGAATTAATCTTAGAAACAGCTACAAGACATCAATTTGCTACAGAAAAGTGCAATACTTAATTGGTTAATCCTATGTCTATGGATAGTTCCTAACACTAGAATGAGATTTTTTTATTATGTCCATTACAGAATACCCTTTGATGGTTTGATATCTATCTTTCTTGCATGGTTCTCCAACCAAAAAAGTTTAGAACTCAGAACCCTGATGTGCCAACACTCTACCCAAAAGTAACTATTTCCGTTGTACCATGTTTTAGTATTTACTGTTTAGTTAATTTTCAGAGGCTAGGATTCTTTTTATCCTACTATTTTCTAATGTAGCTGAGTATCCAAATAAATAAAACATTTGGCAAAGATGCACAAACAGATAAGGAAGGAAAAAATAAAAACTATAGCATCCATTTGTTGAAAAGCATGAACCAGCTATAGCTAGAACTTATGACCTTCCATTGAAATGTCGGAGTGCTCTACCACTGAGCTATTGCCCCCTCACAGTCTATTTTTATTTTGGAGTTTGGGACAGTGGATTGAGCTTTGCACAACTTACTTCATTCCCCCTCATCCACTCCCACAAAAAGCCATGCATCAACTTGAGCTCAACTAGCCCAGCTCTAATGCCAAGTTGAAAAGCATAGGTCAGCAAGGACTCAAACCTAGAACCTTCCATGAGCATGCTCTACCACTAAGCTTCTCGCCCCTTACAAATTCCTTTTTTTCCTAAAGGGTGTATTGCTTTTCCAAAACTGTTGAATCAACCTTAGAAACAGCTGCAGGACATCATTATTCTACAGAACAGTGCAATACTTAATCCTATGTCTATGGATAGCACCTAACACTAGAATGAGAATTTCTTGTTATGTCCACTACAGCATACACTTTCATAGTTTTAAATGTTTTCCTTTTTAGCATGTTTCTCCTACCAAAAAAGTTTAGAACTCAGAACCCTGTTATGCCAACACTCTACCAGAAAGCAATCTATTTCCTTTGTACCTTATTTTAGTATTTTGTGTTAAGTTCATTTCCAGAGGCTAGGGTTCTTTTCATCCTAATACTTTCTGATGTCAAGTCCCATTGACCAAATTTGGTCGTTAATGGAAAGTAATTGAAATTTTCTCCTTATTTCTATACAAACTTGTTAAGTGTTACCATTCTAAGCTTAATTCCTTCCTCTACATCTTACACAATGGTTCATGCATATGCAGGTTCAAACTCTACAGCACTGCTCCAATCATCTAAAGTTAAACATCAATATAAAGGTATCTTGCACACTCTAGGTATCGTTATGAGATTCATTTACTACAACAATTCAAGCAGAAAAAAAGGATGACCATTTCCTCAAAGGGAGTTACTTGGAAAAGTGATTTGTTGAGTCCTAACTTGCAAGGTGATACAAAAAAGCATGCTGGTCCGCTGGACCAATGGGGCCATGATAAAATGTGTCTTTATCTAGTTGTTGGTTTCAACTTCCAAGGAGTACAAAGGTCACTACAAAGTGTGGTGGTGACTCTATATAAGAGATGAATATTTTCATTTTTAAGGGTAGGAATAGCAAGGGGAAAAGTCTCTATACAGGGTGATTGATCAACCATTTTTAGACAAGTTTCAACTTCCTCCAAAAACTAAGAACTTCTTTTGACTGAGATGGATCTTCAAGTCTCATACCTGCAAAGTAAAGCTTCCCACACAAATTTTCCTTTTCCCTTTGCAATCTCTGATCATACTTTATCTTAATATCCATGAAATCAACAAATGAAATCTGAACGTGAAACAGAACCCAACAGGCTGGCAAGATCTTCTACTCTCATAACACGGTAATATGTGCCTTGTTTTGCCTTGTTTTCTAGATTTGTTTTTGAGTTTTCGCAATGTTTTTGATGATTTGCAATTGGAGATAAAGTGCAGAAATAATAATAACTTGCAGCAAATAAAAACTCAGAAATTTCACAACTTCCCAATGTTACAACTAGCAAAAAATTCCAGATTTGTATTTCATTCAAAATATAGAGAATTTCTTGATTACAACCACAACCCAGTTCACAAAAAACCATTACATATCTAGAACTAACATACCCATAAATTGTTTGCAACTTTGACAAGAGGCTGTAGTTGAAAACACCGAACTAAGACAATCAAATTTGGAGGCCACAGTCAAGGAATAGCTGGAAAACACTTTGTAGCCAAATGTACATGAATTCAGAGATGAACGCCACCAAATAGAGGTAGAAAGAGTATCAAACCCTAGGCGTCTTTGCTGCTCAAGCTCCCACGTCCAAGCTGGGAATGGTACGGCCCAAGGACAAGCTAGAAATGCAAAATAAATGTGCCAATCTGCATCAAAACCCAACGCCTAACCCTTCTTCACTCAGCCATTGCTTCATATGCCATATAAATCACCAAATAATGACTGCAAATGCAATGAAGAGGAGGTACGACCTGTCCTAGAAAGGGGTGACCAGCAAGAAGAAGAATTTCTGATTTGCAAATAACTTCACAACCCTGCTGACCCAAAAACTTAAAAGATTCTGTGATGTTCCCTTCCCAATATATATAGCAACAACTGTAGTTTGCTAGTAGGACTTGAACAGTTTGTAAGTGAACATTTGCACAGAAGGTATGTTGTAAACTAAAGAAATAGATTATTTGAACCGGTTAACTCAATTGATTCCAGAACATCATTCAGAACTTCTGATTAAGTAAAATAATCATTTCAGATAAACAATGGGAATTAGAGCAGGGAATGTTCAGCTTCAGATTATTCATTCATTACAGTGTTCATACAGTTCCCCATGCAGTCATTCCAACAACCAAAATAGAGGGTTGTATTAAGATAGTTATAAACACTTCGATAACATACATACTCAGATTGTATAGAGGATTTCAGACAGACTCAGAGATTGTTACAAACATACCCATGATCAAGTCTGACGCTCCAGCAACAACCATTGGTTTCGACTGAGTATTAATGCCCGATGTGTACCCATGCTTCACAGTTACTCGACCAATATAAAGAAATATACATCAGCGCCACAAAAGACATGAACATCATACAGGATTAATGATTATCTTCTGCATACAGTAATTTCGCCAATTCCTGTAGTTGCTGATAATGACATTAAACTCCTTCCAACATTGAGTCAAGGCAATCAATGATAAGCCCGTGCAATAGAATCAAAGGTAATGTCACGCTTATATGCCGGCCCAATAGCAAAGGAGTCAGTATCATAGAATTATCTTCAGAATCGAATAAACAACAGTAGATAGATGAAACTCACATATGCCCAATATCTTCCAAACTGGGTACAATTACTAAAGTGGTCGCTTCTTTGTTGATTGAACCCGACAATAACACCAAACACACTCCAGTCGTAGGTTGCCATGAAGAAATATGCACAAAGATATTAGTAATCCGGATGCTAGAGACTCAAAATATTAGACACTAATAATCGAGTTCTCCATCAGCGCTTGCAATAATACAAATGATAATAGCAGTAGCATGGACAGTCTTAAGGTATATGATCATCGATGCCGACGTGCCAACTCACGTGCCTAGTCCAACACGATTATAATATCAATCATGTATGAGAAATCCGTGTGATAGTTCTTCCACGATAATATCGGTGATATTAGCAACTAGGAAATGTATCCCCTGAAGGTCCAGCCCAGATCGTCGGACTCCAACAATATGCCAAATCCTGATAACAGGATTCTCTTAAAACCCCACTCGACTTATCTTCCATCACACCCAGGTTTCCGTACAAGCATGATAGTCAAGTTTTGAGAGTTTTGGTTCTCAGACTCATTATTGTCAAAACTATACAAAATTCAATCTTTCGTGATACCCCTTCAATCCACCAAAGCCCAATATATCTTTGCCATATTCAATTGAACCAACCGAATTGTTATTTAAAGACTTAATAAAGTATAAATGGTTATTAATGATTTTTATAAAGTCTTCATATAATTAATTAATTAAATAGTTAAAAGGTCTTTTAAAGCAAACAAAGGCCATTTTAATATTTAATTAATTGGTCCAATTTTGGGGACATCACAAACAGTGATAACTTTAAGAAACCCCCTCCAAAAAAGATATAAAAAACTGGCGAATCTTTCATTTTTTTAGGAAAAAATATTAATTTCTATTGGCGAATCTTTCATTTTGTTGGAAAAAAATATTAATTTTATTGGCAATTTTTTACATCACTAAAAATTTTGTAGAAAATTTTGGTGAATCTTGAAAAATAATAGGAAAATACATTAATCAAGATGGCAAATCCATCAAATCTAAAAAGAATTCTCATGGAAAAGTAGGGTCCCAAGGGTGGAAATTATTGATGGATTTAAGGGGTAAACAATAATATTTACTTGCCACCATTGTTTTAAAATATAGTATAATGGCCCTCATTATATTCTACAAGGTAAAATGTACCCACAATATGTAATTCTCATGGGGCTCAAAATTTATTTTAGATCATTGACTTAACGACCCTCATTGTACTCTCTGAGGTAAAATGTACCCACATTCTATAATGCTCATAAGACCCAAAATTGTGGGTCCCATGAGCATTACAAGTTGTGGGTACATTTTACCTCATGCAATACAATAAGGGCCATTAGCTTATACTATAAATAAATGGTAGAAATTAAAGATTAGAAATATGGTCCTCAAGCAACTAATAATTATGATATACTACTGGTGAATTAATATAGGTTTCTACTATAATTTATAATATTTAGGCTAATCTAATCTAATCATGTATCGAATATTGTGGCGAATTTTTTAGTTAAATTTTTTAATAAAATAATTTCTTTGGTGATTTAAATAAGACTATAATAATTTTTTGTAAAAATGTGGCGATTCAAGTCATGTTATATCTCAAATTATTAGCCAATTTTGGATTCCAAAATTTCAACTATTAGCCCAATTGGCAAATATTAGCCACTAAAAAAATCACTAATCACAAATTCAAAAACTGAAAAACCTTCAAAAGCTCCACAATAAAGCTCAAGAGTGATTCCTGAATGGCAATCCCCATCAATCCCCAAGATTGGATCTCTCACCAATGTCAAAAATGTCACCTACAAGGGATTTTGTCCCCACAAACCCTACTGAAGAAAGCTCCTCCAGCAATAGAAGTGTTCTCATATCAAGATCCACCTATGTAAATGAGCTCTCATAACCTCCTTTTATACTTTTTCAGCCAAACTCTCCAAAAGCTTCTATTTAAAATTCACTTTTTAATTTAAACTCCCCTTTAGCTCTGAAAAAAAACCTTTTTATTAAAATGATGATAATTTGACACACAAGGTCCCCGTTTAATACATTCATGATTTTTGGCTTCTAGTGTGCTCTCCAAGAATCTTGGAGAGAGCATCTATTTATAGAAAGTCATCTGATTGTCTCTGTTTATCATTCTTCATCATTGGGATCACTCCAATGCAGTCTGTTTTCGATTTCGATGCATTTTGATAGTTTCCGCAAAATGAGTCTTCCAGACCACCTGAGCTCATTGGAATCACCAAATGACTCCTCCCATAATGTTGACACACATCCACAAGGTCAGTGTAACCTACACTGCAAGGGAACTTGAAGATGGGAACATTACAGTCCGCCCTCCCCAAAGATTGCTTGTCCTCGAGCAATGCCAACTCAACCCCCAAAACACCATACTAATCCCAACCAAACCAAATATGATCCTAGGGTCCCAAGTCAACCTAGGAGGGTTGTAGTTCCATGTTTTCAAAGCATTGACCTACTGGACTCCAACACCAGTGACCTGAGTTCCACTTGCAAGAAGGGCAATCAAATACCGCAAAAACTCAATCCATTCCTCAAGGAATTACTATTCAAAAGAACCCATTCGAGGCACCATAGAGGTTAGCTCAACAAAGTTAACATTAGCTCTCTCATTTCCAACACCTTGCACTCCCACTATATAACTGTCACTGAAATTAAATCTACTATCACAAACATGGGTGCAAGATGAAGATAAGCTAAGTTGTCGGTTTTGGTACAAGTTCGAGTCTGGGTTTGGGGGTTTTGTTCGTGGGTTTGATGAAAAAAATTTTGGGGGGGTTTAGTTCGTTAGTACAAAAAACATGTATATATATATATGCACCCTAGAAGCATGGATCGGGATTAGAATATCACATAACATCATATAAACAACAAAACCACCATAAACTTGAATGTCATTTAAAACATGCATGATAAATATTCATCGTTCAAAATTTTGATTGCGAAGGGCTGCATATGTTGAAAGGATTGGCCATGGAAGTACCACCAACTATGAGCATCCTTTAAGAACCTATCACAAATAGCATCTACACCTTGCCCATTTGAGTGCACAAAATCAATGAGCTTATTTGTGACTATACCTTGCAATTCAAGATCAGGGAAAAGTCATGAATGTTGCCTTGTACCCTTCAACCACTTCAAAATCTCTATATGGAGGAAGCCTTCCTGGCACAGAAAGAATCTAACTACTATAGTATTTTGGAGACAATGCACAGGAAAGAAAATGTAATGGAGTTGTCATTTTGTTCCATATTTCTTCAACAATTTCTTGCACTTGTCTAAAGAAAGTCTCCTCAGGGTCTTGCTCTTTTGCATTGATGGTGCACTTCATCTTCTCAAGCGTTGAATCGATTCCATCATATATCTCTCCAATGCATGGCTTGTCCATGTCAATATAGCGAATCATACTCAAAATGGGCTCGGTGAAACTAAGGAGATAATCCACACGATCCCACCATGAGTCATCTAATATCATCTTCTTAATTTTTGTTGCCCTTTCAGTGCTGCATTGCCTCCATATAAACCAATTGTTGCTAATCACCATGCTAGAAAGTGCCTCTCTAACTTTCACAAGTCGTCTCAAGACGATTGTGTTAGAGGCAAAGCGGGTCTCTACAACCTATTGCAAATTTTAAAAAATAATAAAAATTTAAAATTAAACTTTCAAGAAGAATTAGAATACACAATCAATTTATCAAATTATGAAAATGTAAATATTACTTCACTTACCTTCAATAGCTCCAATTTTGAAAATGATCTTAAGATTCCTTGAGACATGTGGTGGTTGGTGATGAACATCTAGATGTCCTCTGCCTCTGCAAATAATTCTTTGATCCAAGCAATTTTATTCCCAATCTTTTGTAGCATAAGATTGAGTGAGTGGACCATACAAGGTGTCCAAAAGATATGTGAATATCATTCCTCAACCAACAACCCTGCAGCTCTACAATTCTTGGTGTTGTCTGTTACAACTTGAACAACGTTGTGGGGTCCCACGTCCTCAATGGCTGCACTAAGAATATTAGCAATGAATTGTCCATCTTTTACTTGCCCCTCACAATCCACGGCATTTAAAAACATTGCCCCTTTAGGGGACACCGCTATGACATTTATCAAGGGCCAATTTTTTGAATCCTTCCAACCATCTGAAACAATGGACACACCTGTCTCAATCCATGAATCCCTTATGGGCTTCAATGAGCCTTCAACCAACGTGACCTCTTTTTCAAATAAGGTGCCATGCACCTTCTCATACCCTGGGCCCTTGTACCCTTTTGGAGCTACATTAACTATTCCTAACATCTCTTTCCAATATGGAGAACGAACAACATTAAAAACTATTCCATTTGCATATATACATCTTGCTACATTTTGGTTGGCAATGGCTCTACTCTCATTTTGAAATGCTAGTTGCAAAGGCCCCCATTGTTCTTTTGTTTGCAATGGGTTGTACACTTTGAGCTTGAGGATCTGGAGTGGCCAAAAATGGGCGGTCTTCTACCACAATATTGGAATTAGATGGGGGCAGCATTCCTTTTGATTTTTTTTTAATAAGGGGTAATTGGATTTATGGGCTTCCCATTCATCTGCTGCTTCTTGCTCCATAATGTATCCTATAACTGTCTCAGATGGAATAGGTACATTGTCCTTTCCAGGGCAAACTTTGATGCCTTTTCCAGGTATTCCACATAAATGTGCTTTCACCCTAAAATATGAATTAGAATATTGAACATCACATCCATTGCCTTTCCAAATGTAACCACCACCACCTAGAACCGATTGTATCATTTCAACATACTTCCACGGAGGAGAACTCGGATCTATTTTGAACTTTGATTTAGTTGCGGAGGTAGAACCAGTTGACATTGTGATTCCTATGGCACATTTTTTCGCAAACAACACATTCAAAACAAAAACAAAAAACTTGAAAACAAAATATGATTTATAAAATCTAGCTCTTTTGAATCTTTCATACATTCATAGAAGAATGGAAAAACATAGATAAAATTAAACAAAACAAAGTTTCATGTTTGTAAAACAAAAAAATGGAAGAAAAAATGAAAAAAACTTACCTCTTTGCAAAAATATCCTTCAACAATCTTTGTGGCAGCCAATGAACACTGGCAAATGTGTAGGAATGGTAATGCAATCGTTTGTAGAAGCTTCAATGATCAATCTTCAACTCCTTTTGTCAATCCAACAAGCAAAACTGAATGCTCAACCTCTTGGAATGGAAATGCTTGTTTGCAAAACAAATGAATAAGAATGAGGTAGTTTAGGTGTTTAGAGTGATTTAGAAGTCATTTTTAGGGTTCCCTTGGGCGTGGGTCAATGTAATGTCCCCTTCCTAGCCAGTGGCTCGAGGAGCAGGGTTAGTTTATTACAGCAGTTCCCGTAGGCTAACAGGATGATTAGGGAATCTTTCTGAGGGATCAGGACTTGTCCTTGTTACTAAGTGGCATTTCAGGTCAATGATTACAACCGCAACCCAGTTCATAAAATACCATTACATATCTAGAACTAACATACCCATAAATTGTTTACAACTTTGACAAGAGGCTGTAGTTGAAAACACCGAACTAAGACCCTCAAATTTGGACGACACAGTCAAGGAATAGCTGGAAAACACTTTGTAACCTGCTATCCACGAATTGAGAGATGAACACCACCAAATAGAGGTAGAAAGAGTATCAAACCCTAGGCATCTTTGATGCTTAAATTCTCACGTTCAAGCTGGGAATGGTATGGTCCAAGGACAAGCTGGAAATGCAAAATAAATTTGCCAATCTGCCTCAAAACCCAACGCCTAACCCGTCTTCACTCAACCATTGCTCTGTATGCCATATAAATCACCAAATAATGTCTACAAATGCAATGAAGAGGAGGTACGGCCTGTCCTGCAAAGGGGCAACCAGCAAGAAGAAGAATTTCTGATTTGCAAATAACTTCACAACCTTGCTGACCCAAAAACTCTAAAGATTCAAAACTGAAAACCTTAAAAAACTCCACAATAAATCTCAAGAATGATTCCTAAATGGCAATTACCATCAATCCCCAAGATTGGATCTCTCACCAACGTCGGAGATGTCACCTGTCAGGGATTTCGTCCCCACAAACCCTACTGAAGAAAGCTCCTCCAACAATATAAGTGTTCTCATATCAAAATCCACCTATGCAAATGAGCTCTCGTAACCTCCTTTTATACATTTTCAGCCAAACTCTCCAGAAGCTTCTATTTAAAATTCACTTTTTAATTTAAACTCCCCTTTAGCTCCGAAAAAGACCTTTTTATTAAAATAATGATAATTTGACATGCAAGGTCCCTGTTTAATACATCCATGATTTAGAACATTTCATCCTAGTTTCGACGAGCTATAACATTAAGGTGTTTTTTAATATTTTAAATAATATTTGGCAACCTTAGTAAAATAATTAAAATAAAGCCATTAATATACTCATTTTGCAGAAACTGTCGTAATGCATCGGAATCGAAAACGGACTGCATTGGAGTGGTCCTGATGATGAATAATGATAAACGGAGCCAACCGGACGACTTTCTATAGATAGGTGCTTTCTCCAAAATTCTTGGAGAGCACACTAGAAGCCAAAAATCACCCCAAAAAGTGGCATATGAGTCCTCCAGAGTCCAGACCACCTGAGCTTCATTGGAATCACCAAATGACTCCTCCCATAATGTTGACACATCCACAAGGTCAATGTCAACTGCATTGCAAGGGAACCTAAAAATGAGAACATTATAGAAATACATGATATTGGCTAGTATCTACTTCCTCCCAATTTGTCATATGGAGAATAAGTTGATACGAGTGCTCAGATACAAATAAACAATGAGACTATTAGAGGAAGTGATGGGGATAGATCTGACATGATTGTTAGTGGAAGTGATAGGGATATATCCTATAATGTAAAAAACTTTAATATGAATAAGGGGTGTTGTATCACCTTGAGCAAGAACATCAGCAACTTCTTGCAGAAGTAGAATTGCAAAGAACTCAATTTGTCACCCTTAGAAATCCAAATACCCTCTCATTGAGCAGAGAGGCAAATCTTCCTTATGAGGAAGAATGTTCTCAATACTATGAAGATGAGGATCATATGTATGATGCATTAGTATGTGACTTCTTGAAAGGAGAAGATTAGTCTATTGATTATGATGCAATTGTATGGAATTTCAAGAAAGTGTAGCGCTAATGCAAAAAAGTATGAGTTGCCTCCTCACAATATATAATATCCAAAGGAACTCGTAAAGCCAACTAATAAGTCCAAGCCACGATGTGAAGACATGACAGCCCATACAAATGCAACAATAGTGCAGATTATAAATGGATATCAGTTGAGAGATAAGCAAATGCCTACATGAAATGATGTTGCTGCTAGATCAAAGAGAAATTCCATGGGCAACAATAAGAAATCACAGTAGGTAGAGGATAAGATCAAAAGTAGCAATGTTACAAAGAAGGTGATAGAGAGAGAATAATCCAATAACAATATGTAGTGAAGAAGAAAGAGGTGCTACTAGCTCATGAACATTAAGATTCGAAAGATGCAAATTTGATGTATAAAGCCCAATTACTTCAGCCCCTACCACAAGAAGAGATATATGAGGGCAATGAATGAAGGAGTCTTGTGTTATGAAGACATAGCATAAAAATAAGGATACTTCATTAGTCTATCCACTAACACGAAAATAAAATCCTCACCCTATACTCTAAGAAGGCCCGTTGCAATAATCCAATTGGAAATAAATGTTTTGTTTTGTTCTATTGACAAGCTAAACACTCTCTAGCATGCCTCAAAACATCACACTTGAGTCCTTTCCATGAAGAATGCTCTCACCTACTTGTATGTCTTGTAATACCCCGGGTGACCAGCTAATGGTGTGTCAGGACATGCTCTCAAAATTTTCTCCTTCATCTTTGATTTTAGAACAAGATACACTAAGGATGAGCTCATCAACCACCCTGTACCCGTCATCTTTAGCTTAACATCAAATATACCACTAGCAAATGTGTTTATGGCATCCTCATCTATTATGGAAACCCTCCAATCAACAAATATATCAGTCGTGGAACACAAATAAGGCTTCCTAGATAAAGCATCAACTACAACATTGTTCTTCCCTTTAGCATACTCAATGTCAAAATCATAGGCATATAGCTTCCTTTCTCACTTTTGCTATCTATCATACAAATCATTTTGATTGAGCAAGAACTTCAAACTATTATGATCTACTTTCACCACAAATCTCTCACAAACCAAATACTGCCCAAACTTGGTTAGTGCATGCATGATGGCTAGCATCTCCTTGTTGTAGATAGAAAAAATTCTCTCTAACAACTTAAGCTTCCTAATCTCAAATGCTATCAGGTGTTTGTTTTGCATCAAAACCACTATAGTCCCCTCTCTTGAATCATCACTCTAAAACAAAAGGAAATGAAAAATCTAGAATATCATAACCAAGACATGAGCTCATTACCTTCTTGTGCTTATCAAAAGCTCTTTGTGTTGAATCACTCCAAGTGAAAGCTCCCTTCTTTGTCAAGTCTATCAACGGGGCAGCTAGCTGCAAAAAACCCTTAACAAACCTCTTGTAATAACTGCAACAACCAAAAAACCCTCTCAAGTGTGTTATAATCTTAGATGGAGGCCAATCCATTACTTCTTAATCTTCTCATCATCCATGCTAACCCCTTGGGCACAAATTTTATACCCTAGATAATATATCTTTGTCAACCCAAACTCACATTTTGATACCTTGGCAAAGAACGATTGCTACTCTAGAAAATCAAGTACCTCATTTATGTGTCTCAAATGATCCTCCCATGTATTACTATAAATCAACATGTCATCAAACAAAACTAGTACAAATTTCCTCAATTGCTTCATAAATACCTAATTCATGCAAGTCTTAAATGTGGTTGGTGCATTTGTCAACCCAAGCAGCATCACCAAGAACTCTTAATGCCCATAATGACACCTAAAAGTTGTCTTATGCGCATCCTCGTCTCTTAGCCTTCTTTGATGATACCCTAATCATAGATCAATTTTGGAGAAGTACACCACATAATGAAGCTCATCTATCAACTCATTTATCCTAGGAATGGGTTAGTGGTTCTTGATTGTCTTCTTGTTGAAGGCTCTATAGTCAATGCACATCCTCATAGTAACATCCTTCTTCTTAACCAAAACCACAAAAGAAGCAAATGGACCCATGTCTCCTCAGAGTCATATCAAGAAGTTGAATGCATGGAATAGTAAACCCATCAGCCACTATAACATTGAATCCCTCAAAATCAATTGTCCTAAATCCTATTCTAGTCACCAAACCCTCATCAATGAAATTGTGGGTAGCCCTACTATCCATCAAGACCATCACTTTAAGCCCTTGTAAAACTCCTCTAACTCATAAAGGATGATACACGGGTGCTCCCAAAAGTGTAGCCAATGTGCCTCCTAATGACTCTTCATAATTCTCTTCTAGACCCTACAAAATCCTTAGACTGGCCATAGGATGCATGACTCAACGCCCTAGGGGACCTAGTAGACTTGATTATGAGGAGAGGGCATCTTACCACCAAGGGTAATGAAGGGGTTGGTGGCAGCCCTTAAACTCCCCACCCAACTGTAATTCCCCCCAACCCGAGAATTTCAGTTCACCCCTGGAAATAGCTAGTTTTGTTTTCAAACAAAATAGTTGTTTTCCCTCCCTTACGCTCATGTTCCACCTCAACTAAAACCTTGGGTTCGAGCTATTCCACCTCTTAATCCTCATCAAAAATCACTTCTATGTAGTCTACTTGTCCCTTTGCCAAGCATTTGTGTCCGGGCTCCCAAGGCTCTCTACAAAAGAACACATTTTTTCCTTCAAAAAATGTTTTTAGACTCTACCATATTGCTTGGTTTAGGAGGTAGTGTCTTTCGTTGAGGGAAAACCTTATGAAAAGGTTTCTTATGCTGACCAGATGGTGCATTCTTTGAATAAAACTTGTTCTTCGTCACTAAATACTCCAAATTTAACACTCTTGTTGACATCTTGTAGAGATACTAGGTCAAATGCCTTTACCAAACTCTCGATTGGTTCAATTAGTCCCTCTACAAATAAGACAATGAGCCTCCTCTCTAACACATTTGAAACCATAATTAATACTCGTTAGACTTCTACTACATATTCATCTATTGTGCCATGCTGTCTCAACTAGGCCAATTCCCTAAAATGTATATTGGGGTCCTTCCTATCAAATCTATCTACAAGTCTGTGTAAAATCAGCATTCGTCACAATGTGACTATGTCCTTGTTGTGGCATCATTCTTTTGGTGCCACAATTTGTGGGATATTCCCCCCAAATGAAGAATTGCAAATTTGATTGGTTCCTCTTCCAACATAGGGTTGAGTGAAAGATAGGTGTTCAACTTTTGGACCCAAGCTCATGCAATACTTGTTCCAAATCCATCGAAAAGGAGAATAGTCAACCTACTCAATTTCTATTGCAAATCTCTATGGAGTTGCTGTGTAGGTATTTTTTACACTCTTGGTCCACTCCTAGATCTGAAACTGCAATAATTTACAAATGTAATTTGATTTCTGACATCCAGAACTCATCCATGCAAGCATTGAAGTCATATGTTGTTGGATTCTTCTCTTCTACTTCAAGTGGTGCCTCTTCTTTGGGTGAAGAGATGGGTTGAAAGAGTCTAGCTACTGATCCAGCTGAAATCCTGTTGTAATTGGTCAGGCCAATTGAGTTACTCCCTTCACCTATTAGATTTTGTGTGGGCCTAATGCTATTTAGAGTGGCATTCATCTATTGTATCATCTGGATGAGCAACTAATTCGTCTGCTCCTGCTTTTAGATAAAGGCATCGAGTTTGCCTCCCTAACCTATCACCTTTTTCTTACCTCTACCTCCTCTCCCAACAATAATCTTTGTTTGTGTGTCCTCCAACCTTCTCTCCCTTTTGAAAGCCCTCAAATCTCTCTAGCTCAACTACACGCATTCAATAATTTCATCCACACATTGGCAACACTAAGGCTCTGATCTACTTAAATATCTTGGGGAATTTAAGCTTGGTGAAAGATTACATAACATATTTGTATGTAACCCAAATTTAGATTTGTTGTGCAAATTAGGCGATAGGAATGATGTGGTGGCAGCACTAATCTACAAATCTATATAGGGGATTTCATTACACCTTAGACCAAGCTCAATATTGCTATGTTGCAAATGATCCCTAAACTTTGCCTCCAAATTATTAGACAAGTCATTGTGTTTATGGTGAAGCTAGGAAATTATGACTTCAAATCTGGGGACAGGCGTGGCTAATGAGGTGTGGCACTAGAGATTGATCAATAGTCCACTAACTTGAACCTCCACCTTCAATTGTTGATCACTAGATAGGTGCTATCTGATTGACCCTTCACAACCTTTGACTCCAAACACCTAAATTGATATGGGCAACTAGAAATATCTAATTGATGTTACTTCAGTCACCTACTTCACCTCTAAGTCAACCTCCAATGGATATTGTCCTTGCAAATCAACTACTTGAAAACTCCAAAAACCACTTTCAATTATCCAAAATTGCATACAATCCAAATGATCCAAAGACTTGTCTTTATACGTAATTTGACTTAGGTTCCATGGCCCAAATTGAGCATCACTTTTAAGCTTTGAATTTTTTCACTTTTTTTTTTTTTTTAAATTATTATTATATTAATTTATATATTTATATTTATATAATATATATTAGTGTTTAAAAACAATATTTTTAATAATAAATAAAGCAAGCTTATTGGCAAGAAAAAGGGGCATGGCATGATGACAAATGGAGGTATCCACCATGAGAAGACAAATGATATCTACGGAAAATATCAGTGTGCATGTGGGTATAGAAGAGAGTTTAGTGAAGCAAATTTCTAATTTGCACTCATCTTTTGTTACCTTCAAATTGATCAAAGAGGCAAAGATGTAATGTTTTGCCTAGAAAACCTGAGTTGTCCCCCTAGATGGAATGATAGTCAACATGGAGCACCTGAGTTTCAACTCCAAAGGTATGTGCTAAGGTTAGTAAAAAATCAAAATGGGCTGCTACTCAAGTTTCCTAAAGGAGAAGAATATGGCCCATGATGAGGTTGTATAAATTTGCTAAAGGGTATGGTGACAGTGCATACTACCTTAAGAACTTGGAAAAAAGAACTAGTGAAGTTTTTGACTCATGATAATTGGGATTAGTAGAGACTCTGTAAGTACTGGTTTACCCTATACATATTGTGTCTTGTTTTTTGTTGTGTCTTTGTGTTGTACTATGTGTGCCTCTGTACAGTTGTAATGTCCCCAATTTAGCCCTACACTCTTCATTTGGATTTAGCCTATTTCTGGAAACTCGTAGGATAAGCAGAAGCTCGAATCAGGGTTTCCAAACTTCTTGGAGGATGTTTTCGTCTTTTTGCGGAGTCTTCTTTTGGAATTGTTGAACTTGGATTGCGAATTCCTTCTGGGTTTTCTGAGAGCTTCGCATTGGTGGTTTCAGTTCGACATTCTGAGCAATTACATGAATTTACTATTTTTAGTAAATTCTATTTTTAGCAGTTGACTTGTTGACTCCTAATCAGTTGGCTCCACTTTGGCAGTCAGTTCAGACGGTATGGTTGAATTTGGCTTCTGATGCGTTTCCATGGTGATATAAGATATTTTATATTATAATGTTATAATTTAACATTATAATTCCTTGTTCTAGCATCATGAATTAATATTGTTTTAAAAGGGGGACATTGAAGGGTATTTTCACATGGAGGAAATATTTTAATATTTCTAAAAGCCAAATATTGCTCAAGAGGAAAAGGGACGCCAACTTTTGGAGAAATGATAATTTTAAATTAAAGAAAAATTGCCTTCATGAAAAAGGACGCCATTTTGAAGGAAGAATGGGTCAAGTCAAAAACCCTAAAAACATCTTGAAGTTAGGGCGCACCTTCTGGAAGCTTCTGGAGGGTCCTCTCAAAATTATAAAAGGGAGCTTTGGGTCCTCATTTTGGCATCTGATGAATTTGCAAAGTTATGCTGCCGGATTGGCTTTGGGATTGCTTCGAGGAATGAATGCCTCCTAGCCTTGGCTCGACTTCTTGCTTGAAAGACAGCAACTAGTTGAGAGGTTTAGTTGTAGTTGGTTTCCTTTCATTGTAGTTGGTTCTTCTCACATTCCGTAGTTGAGTTATTGTATTTTCTGTCAATTTTAGAGTTGCTGATTTGTATGGCTGTAGGTTGTTTTTACTCACAACTCAAGAAACAGAAATAATATTGTTCTGGGTACTGTTCCAATCTATTTTCCTATGTAGGGCGACCATATGTGCAAGTTTCCAGAATTTTATTTGAAGTCTATGAATTATCTAAAGTAAATCGCCCTTGCTTGCAGGCAATTTCACTTCGTAAGTGCTTTGGAAGTTGTGCAAAATAAATAGGGGTCTTTGTGAGAAGTTTTTGTGATCCATCTTCATTGTCATCATCATTAGAATGTTTTGCAACTGATTTCAAGTTAAATGAGTGAGTATTGAGAGAGATATGAGCATTTAAGTGAGTTTTGGAGTTGCTGATTTCACCATTTTAACTGCAGATCTGTCATATCAGACTTAGTAAAATTATTAATAGGGCTGGGATTGTTTATCTTAGTCATATTAATCATTCTGGAGTAGCTCTACATTTCAGCAGTTTGATTATCACTATAATCCATCGTGCTTGCAGGAGATATATTATATTGTAAGGCTGTTAGTAGTACTAACCAGCCAATATTCACATTTGTAAGCTGGCAGTAGTACTGACAGCAGTTATAATCTTGCTTATCAAATTGTAATGCTCATCTTTACTTTCCGCATTTGCTATTGTATTTAATTTACCTCCGCCCTATGGTAGCTACTTTCCCACTCTGGGTTAGAAAGCACATTCTGGGTGTTGAGTACTTTCAGCATTTCAGTTCTTTCTTTCAAGCATTGTAATTTGTAATACTCCGCCATATGGTCGCCTCAACTCCATATTGGATTGGGTAGCACATACTTGGTGTCGAGTTCCCTTTCAGTACTTAGCATAGAAGACCCTCTGACCATATGCTCGCCATCATCGGCGCCATTCTTGGTTAGAGTTCTTGCATAAGCATTTTGATTAAGATCCTCTGACCAATGCTCACACCTTGCCCATATCGGGATCCTGGTGTACATTCTGGTTAGAGTTGCTTCAGCAACGTTTTGGTTTAGCTGCTAACCTTAACGGGTGCATTGGTTGTAATTTGAAATTTGAAAAAACGAAAAAATTTGTCTCGGAATATTCCAGAGTCTTGACACTTGTTGGTCAAAATGAAGTGTGATTGTCGCAATCCCCTCTTTGAGTGTGTGTGGTTTGCATCCTAAAGATTTTTTGGATCCTCACTATGTCCCATTGGAACATACGTCCCCAAACAAGAGCCAATGTTGGAGCCTTGTTCGATATGTCCCAAAATGCAAAAAATCCTAAGTCCTAGCTCACCTTGTTGTAACTGTCATGTTTTAACCCACCAATTATAACTGATTTGAGAGAGTCTAAGTGGGCATTCCCTTTGTTAAGACTGTCCAAGGGAATACACTCTTATGGAGGTGAAGACCATGAGGTTCAACTGATGCCTTCTAAAAATTGTGCAAATAGATTTCCTTTGTTTCTGTGATGTCTTGACGGGATAAGTCAAAAAATCTAGGAGGGCTGATCCATATCAGTTTAGAGGACAAGTTAGCTTAAAGGTGTTGTTGCCAAGCAAGGCCTATTAATTTCCAGACCATGGTAAGAAGATTCTGCATTCAGAAGACTTAGTTCTCGTTGAAATCAAAACAAAAGATCTGAGTATGCTATTCTAGAAACCTAAGTTACCGATTTGTTTTTGGATTCGGGTACGCGTACGCGAATCCGGTACGGGATTCAGTCAAAAAAAAAATTAGGGTTGGGTACGGCTTGGGTACGGCAATACAAAAAACATATAAAAATCAGAAATATATACATATTTGCAGCAGTAATTAAGTTCAAAATACACCACCATATTAATAGTCTAATAACATAGCAAAAATACATCACCACTTTCATAGTCACGAAGTCAAATATTAAAATATTAGTGATTACTCGAATGTCATGATATAAAATTATAAATTAAAGTTCAAACATAAAAAGTCAAGTGTTTACAATCAGCCATTATTGATCATTGATCAATCTGAATCATATGGGTCACCAAACAAATCAGCATCATTAGATGCTACATTAGATTTTGCTTTTTACTGTGGTCAAAAATCACATGGCCACAAAAAGCACGAGTGTTAAAGTTCAAAAAATCTCCATTTATTCAATCAAGCTTGGTCATGAAATTGACATGGAAGATGCATACAAATCCACCTACACCATGGAGTTAAAGAATCCAATGAAAGTATATCTTAATGTTTGGGAATTCGATACAATACAATAACCTAACTTGGCCATGCAAGGTGCAGCTCTATTAAAGCAAATAAGGGAGGCAATGTTGCTTAGGGGCTAATGACATGGAAAAAAACAAACATAACTACGTCAAACTTTGGAAAGATATTTGGAATGAAAACCATCCTTGCACACAAACAAAGGCCTCATCCAACTTAAATCTGCCTTGCACAATGATGGATTATGCTTTGTTAAGTCAATTGTTGGTCAAAAAAAAATTAAAAAATGCAAAAAGTGAACTTTTTCCGCAGCTTGGGCATTTTGATGCCTGGATTCGTCACGGATTCTTCATGGCGTATCCTGGTCGAATCCGCAGTGGCGAATCGAATCCAAGGCGAATCCACAAAGCAAATTTCGAATCCTGCCCGAATTTGTATCATACCGTACTCGAATTGCGAATCTGGTACGAATCGAATCGTATCCAGAGGCTACAAGTGGCGAATCGGTAACTTAGCTAGAAACACATATTACTGAAAATATGAACAGCAAATATTCATAGATCTAAACTCTTGATAATGCATCTAACTTCTATTAAAATTAAAAAGAAATACACTACAGTGGTATGAAATTTTATAAAAGCAATCTATATGCATCATAATAATAATTAGAATATGTGCCCTTTAAATAGACAAGTGCACTAAGAATATATAAAAGTAACAGAAACTAAAAGAGGTGTCAAGTAAAGCTCCAAGTTAAGCTTGCATCTCACTAGAGTGACATTCAGTTTGACTAAACAATCAACTATTCTAATTAATCAATCAACCAAAGTCTAACAGCAAATAGCTCCTAATCAAAGTAGTTCAGAGTGTTAGTTTTAGGATCAAAAATTAAATAAGCAGATATAAAACAATTTTAAACAATTTGACACAGCATATACCTTGGGAAAACCCTCCAACTTGAGGGAGAAAAACCCAGCAACAATATATCTCTTATATATTGAATACTGGAAAGCAATTCGCTTTTACAATGACGCAAAATACAAGGTCGAATCAATCAGCATCACACTTGATGCAATCTCACACAATAATATCAAACTTTTGTTGTAGATGAATTTGCACTTGTCTCTTCAATTGAATGAACTGAACAGCACCTCTATTATATACAAATCGATGAGGACTTCCAATAAACACATCCCTTCAAGATACAAAGTCAGCCTCAAATGAAGGGGTGTGACTTAACAAAAGATGACAATCCTTTTAGATGATGTCGGCCTTGACAACCTTTCATGCTTGTACCGTTGTACCGCTGGATGATTGTGAGAGAGGTGCGGTAGCGTGGTATACCACTATACTGCAGGAGACTTCTTACTGCCTGGTGGTAGCGCGGGGTATCGCCATACCGCGGGAGCCTTCTTACTGCTTGGCGGTAGCGCGGTGTACCGCCATACCGCGAGAGCCTTCTTACCGCCTGGCAGTAGCGCAGTATACCACCATGCCGCAAGGGCATGTTGGTTGACTAGCGGTAGTGCGGTGTACCACCATGTAAATAAATCATCTTCAATAAATGAATAGCCAACAGCTATATGAATTTATTGCTCATCGCCGTTGGAAGTATGAGGCCCGCGGCTATACATCAACATTCCCTCTTAGCTAGGGAGAAATACTTCCAGATATCCAAGGTCATGGAGTCTCTCAACATGACAACCACAATGGCTACACCCATATGTGGAAAGAGCTCATCGCGGAGTCACTCAACGTGATATCGTCTATCATGGCTACTTCCATGTATGGAAAAGAACATGTGCACAAGTGCCCATCACAGAGTCACTCAACGTGATGTCGTTATCTCAACATGACGTCCACCATGGCTACTCCCAGAGGGTGGATAAACACAAGTACAAGGGAATCATCACGGAGTCTCTCAACGTGATGTTGTCATGGAGTCCCCCAACATGACATCCACCATGGCTACTCCCAAAGGGTGGAAACAAGGGCTTTCACCTCAAATTTCTCTCTCACAAAGAAAGATGCATTAACAAGGGCTTTCACCTCAAATTTCTCTATCACAGAGAAAGATGCATTAACAAGGGCTTTCACCTATAATTTCTCCATTACTGAGAAAGATGCATTAAAGCAAATCACAGAGAATCACTGATGCTGAGTCTCCCTCTTAGCAAGGGCTTCACTCTCCACAACTCCAAGCTTGTCTCAAAGATGCACAAACTTCACTCTGGAGAGAGGCTTGGTGAGAATATCAACCATCTACTCATCAATGCAAATGTATCTCAACTAAATAGCTTTCCTCAATACCATATCTCTAATGTAGTAGTATTTGATCTCAACATGTTTTGTTTTGTCATGAAACACAAGAATGACAGATAGCTTCACACAGCTTTGATTATCACAATGAATAACAGTCGGCTCCAATGATTGTCCAAACAATCCTGCAAGGAGCTCCGAAGCCACACTGCTTCTCGAGCTGCTACACATGTTGCAATATACTCTACCTCTGCAGTGCTTAGTGCCACTGAAGACTGATTCCTGCTACACCAGGAAATCATCGTAGACCCCAAACTAAAGCAACATCCAGAGGTGCTCTTCCAATCAGCCACACTCCCTGCCCAATCAAAATCAGAATATCCTTGCAGCTTTAGGTCTACACTGGAAGTATATTTCAAGCCATACCCAACTGTGTCGCGCAAGTATCTCAAGATATGCTTAGCTGCAACTAGATGAATTTGCCTTGGTTCACACATGAACTGACTAAATACACTCACTGTATAGCAAATATTTGGTCTAGTATTGACTAGATACATCAACGATCCAATCAACTGCCTGTACATAGTGGGATCCACTAGATTTGAACTAGTTGTAGACTCACTTAACTTCTTCAAATTGGTTTCCATCAGTGTAGACATGGATTTGCAATCCATCATACCAAATCTCTTCAAGATGTCTATAGTATACTTCCCTTGACTCAAAATGATCTCATTGGATCTCTGCCACACTTCCAATCCTAGGAAGTAATGCATATATCCTAGATCCTTCATCTCAAATTCAGAAGCTAACTCCTTCTTGCATTTGATAATGAGATATTCTGCTCTTCTAAAAAATAGATCATCAACATAGAGAACCAAGATTAATGCCTCACCATCAACTACCTTGAAGTAAAGATTTGAATCAGCATCATTCTTGGAGAACCCCAACCTCATCAAGTATCGATCAATCCTCTCATACCAAGCACGAGGAGCCTGCTTAAGGCCATACAAAGCCTTCTTCAATTTACAGACATGAGACTCCTTCCCATGAATCTCAAAGCCATCAGGTTGCTCAATGTATACTTCTTCTTTAATTACAACATTAAGGAAGGTTGTCTTTACTTCCATCTGATATAACTTCCATCCCTTAGCTGCTGCAATAGCAATAATAGTCCTGATGGATGTATAACGAGCAACCGGAGCAAAGGTTTCTTCATAATCTATTCCCTCTTTCTAAGAGAATCCTCTAGCCATAAATCTAGCTTTGTACTTCTCAATGCTTCCATCAGCCACATGCTTGATCTTGAAAAGCCATTTAGAACATACAACTGATTTCCCTTCTAGTCTTGGTACAATATCCCAAACGTCATTCTTAATGATAGATTGATATTCTTCAGCCATAGCATCTCTCCACACTTGCTGACTTGATGCTTCCACAATACTGGAAGGCTCAGATTCAATGATATGACTCATTAATGCAACATAGCTTGGAAACTTCTGAGGTCTTTTTCTTTCTCTGAATGTTCAGTTAGGAGCTGCAAACTTTTTTGCCTCCTACACTGTTTGCCTAGCCCATAGAGGTCTCTTTCGACCTATGACAATATCTCTTGGCCCATCAGTTGGTTCCAAAGGCTCAACTAGATCACCATCCTCTTCTGGTTCAGTAGAATCCCTCTAAATCTCAGGAGAATGATCAACGTGCAAATCCGGAGGAGTCTCCCGATCTTCATTAACTATCTCCATGTATGAACCTTCAGATCTTTTGAATGCAACATCTTCTTCAAAAGTGACATCCCTGCTGATCTCTATCTGTTTCTGATCTAGAATGTAAATCCTATAGGTTTTTGAAGATTCACTGTAACTCACAAATATTCCTATTGCCAAATGGCTCTAACTTAGATCTCTTATCTTTAGGTACATGAATATAAACAGGACAACCAAAGATTCTCAAGTGACTAACTTCAGGCTTCACGCCTGTGAAGGCTTCTTCAAGAGTCATATTCTCCAAAATACGATGAGGGCTTTGATTCTGAACATACACTACAGTTCTAGATACTTCTACCCAAAGGAAGGTTTGCAAGTCTTGATCATGGATCATAGCTTTAGCTGCCTCAACAATGGATCTATTCTTCCTTTCTGCAACTCCGTTTTGCTGTGGATTGTAAGGAACACAAAACTCCCTCTTAATCCCGACCTCAATACAAAAGTTACAAAAGCCTCCAAAGATGTATTCTCCTCTGTTATCAAATCTTAGAACTTTGATCCTCTTCCCAGACAAGTTCTCTACTTGAGCCTTAAATTCTTTGAATTTCTCAAGTACTTCTTCAGATTCCTTAGTCTTTAAGAAACAAATCCAAGTCTTTCTAGAGTAGTCATCAATAAAAATTACGTAATACCAAAAACCACTCAACGATACAACAAAGATTGGACCACACAAATCAGAATGAATAAGATCTAGAATACATTTTGATCTACTTTCACTATACTATGAAAAGGACCTTTAGTATTCTTACCCAATGCGCATCCTCAGCAAGTACCATCATGCTCCTGACTGAGTTTTAGAAGACTAGTGACCATCTTCTCCATGGATGGGAGAGCTCTGAAATGGAGATGAGCAAGTCTTCTATGCCAAAGCTCAATTGAACTGGTGGAGTCATACAACAATGCCTGCATTGGACGCATGGAAAGTCTATAAAGACTCTCTTGCACAACACCAATCACTCGAGTTGTCTTGATGCTAGAGTTCTTCGGCCAAGCAAGAACTTTTCCTTCGGAAAATGCAACTTAATATCCTTTGTCCTCCAAAGCTGAAATTGATACAAGGTTCCTCTTGATACCTGGTACAAACAAGAGTTCTCTTGATGCTAGAGTTCTTCGGCCAAGCAAGAACTTTTCCTTAGGAAAATGCAACTTAATATCCTTTGTCCTCCAAAGCTGAAATTGATACAAGGTTCCTCTTGATACCTGGTACAAACAACACATCACTCAAATGAAGAGAGATGTCGGAATCTAGGTGAAGAGAGGAGGCTCCAGCACCTTTCACTAAATAGCATGCATCATCTCCAATTATTACTTGAATGTCGGTATCTCTCTCCACCAAATCTGAAAGATGCTCTCTAAATCCGGTAATGTGTCGAGAGTCGCCACTATCAATCAACCATGTGCTGCTATCGGTTGGAACATTGCTTGATAGGGCTGAGATAAATAGAAATCCACTTGTATTATCTCGTGAGTCGTTATGAGGAGAGACATCACCCACATTCGCAGTAGAGGCATGTTGCTTTGGTCTTGTTGCACAATCTCTCGCACAGTGACCAAACTTGTCACATCTGAAGCACTGGATATGGGAGAGATCCTTCTTCTTCTTAGATTCAAGAGCAGCATCCGATCTTTTGTCTCTATTCCTCTTGAAATTGCCTTTCCTTCCTTTTTTTCCTTTCTTCTTCGATGTTTGAGCAGCAAGTACATGATTGTCTTCATTGTTAGAACTTCATCCATTACCTCTTGCTGCCAATCTTGATTCCTCTTGAATACAATCTGCTCTAAGGCAATCAAACTTTGGTAGCTTTGATCTTCCACTGATACCTTGGATAAATGGCTCCCAAGATTGAGGAAGACCGTTAAGTACTGAAATGACTAAGTCTTTATCATCAACCATATTACCAATGACACAAAACTAACCTCTCAACTCAGTGATCTTCATGAAGGAGATGACTGAATCTCCTTTCGCCATCTTGATGTGATGAAGTTGTTGCCTCAATGCAAGAGCTCTACTTGTATTATTGATCTCATATAGTCCCTCCAAAGTCTTGAAGATCTCTCTAGCTGTCTTCAACTTGGAGATAATAGGCACAAGGTGATCCTTCACAGAATCAATCAATATCTTCTTGGCCTTTGTGCCATTCTTCCTCCATTGTGTCTGCTCAGTCTCATCGGAAGGTTCGGGTACCTCTTTCTCCATGAACTCGAGAATGTCATTTTCTTCCAATGCAATGAGAACTCTAAACTTCCAAGAGGTAAGTTAGAGGCACCATCGAGTCTATCTTCAACCTTGAGACCGTTCACCATTTTCGTAGTTAAGATAGACACACAAAGATGAGAATAATGGAGAAAGATAGTGCTGCTTATATAAATCTGATCACGATCTTGCTTAAACCCGCTCTAATACCATGTTAGTTTTAGGATCAAAAATTAAATAAGCAGATATAGAACAATTTTAAACAATTTGACACAGCATAGAAAACCCTCCAACTTGAGGGAGAAAAACCCAACAATAATATATCCCTTATATATTGAATAATGGAAAGCAATTTGCTTTTACAATGAGGCCAAATACAAGGCCAAATCAATCAGCATCACACTTGATGAAATCTCAAACAATAATATCGAACTTCTATTGTAGATGAATTCGCACTTGTCTCTTCAATTGAATGAACTGAACAGCACCTCTATTATATACAAATCGATGAGGACTTCCAATAAACACGTCCCTTCAAGATACAAAGTCGGCCTCAAATGAAGGGGTGTGACTTAACAAAAGATGACGATCCTTTTAGATGATGTTGGCCTTGACAACCTTTCATGCTTGTACCATTGTACCGCTGGATGATTGTGAGAGGTGCAGTAGCCCAGTATACCGCTATACCGCGGGAGACTCCTTACTGCCTAGCGGTAGCGCGGTGTACCGCAAGAGCCTTCTTACTGCCTGGCGGTAGTGCGGTGTACCGCCATACTGCGAGAGCCTTCTTATTGCCTGGTGGTAGCGCGGTATACCGCCATGCCGCAAGAGCCTATTGGTTGACTAGCAGTAGTGCGATGTACCGCCATGTAAATAAATCATCTTCAAAAAATGAATAGCCAACAACTATATGAATTTATTGCTTATCGCCATTGGAAGTATGAGGCCCACAGCTATACATCAACACAGAGTGAGTTACATCATCAAATCACTCAAGTCTCAAGTAGTTAACTGTAATGAACTGGACAATTTTTTTTTTGTTTTTTGCAAGGAGATTACAATTCAACACGCACCCGTTAAGGTTAGCTCTAAACCAAAACGATGCGGAAAGTAACTCTAACCAAAATGTACACCAGGATCCCGATGTGGGCAAGGTGTGAGCATTGGTCAGAGGATCTAATGCAGATGCAAACTGAAAAGGAACTCTAACCAAGAATGCGCCTGTGCAGACGAGCATATGGTCAGAGGATCAATGCATGATGAACTCAAATAACTCTAACCAAGAATGGCGTCGAGTGATGGCGAGCATATGGTCAGAGGGTCCCTAAACTACTCAACTGAAAGTAAATAGGCGGCAAGCCAGCCTCTTCCACTTATTCAGTGGGAAATACAATAGATTAAATGCGAGATAAGAGAAGAATGGCTAATAGTACTACTAACAGCTTACAATATGTCAGAATGATCATTTAAATCTAGAGTTTTCAAGTCTTCATTGCTGCAACTGTATAGAATGTCTTCCAAAGACCAAATGTAACTTTCAATACTCAATCCCAACCAAAGGGACAACTTTCTTAATTCTGATATGTCAGACCTGCAGCATAAAATGAAGAAATCTGCAATACAATACTCACTAACATACTCATATCTTGCTCAAATCTCACTCTAATGACAAGGAATCAAATGCAGATTGCCCTAGGCATGAAGGCGCCCCAAATGAGACCTTAAAACCTCACCAAACAACCCCTATTCTTTTTGCACAAATGTCAAGACTACATCAGAATGGTACGGCCCTCTTAAAGGGGCGATTTTGCTAGTTAAAATCAGAAACTGCAAATTAAAATCCACAAAATTGCAAGTAGGGTCGCCCCAAGTAGACAAGATGATATGAACACCCAGAACAATATCTTTTTGTATTTTTGATTTATGAATGAAAACTACCTACAGCTATGCAACATCAGCAAATCTAAAATATGACAAAATGCTAGAATAACAGCTACCAAATGCAATGAAACTCAACTACAATGCAAAACAACCCAACTACAAGCTAACCTCTCAACTAGTTGCTATCTTTCAAGCAAGAAGATGAGCCAATGCTAGGAGGTGTGCTTTCCTCGAAGCGAGTGCCTGAAGACAATTCAGCAGCATAACGATGTAGTAGACAAAAGATCCCAAATGAAGAGCTGAGGCTTGAATATAAAGACATGAAGAGAACCTTCTAGAAGCTTCAAGAAGGGCGCCCAAAACCCTAATTTTGAATTCAACATTTCCCTCCAAAAGAAGGCGTCCTTTTTCCTTAATGAAATATTTCACTTTTTAATAAAAGTCAATCCCTCAAGTAGGCATCCATTTCACTTAGCTCAATATTTGAATTTTAAAACATAATTTATCTCACAATGACGCCTTGACCCTTTAAGTCCCCTTTTTAAAAACAACATGAAGTTGTACTGCTAGGTAAAGGGGTGTTATAATATTAAAATATAATATTATAATGAAAAATACTTATCTCTCCAAGAAAATTGCACCCAAGGCCAAAAAATGAAGTGCCAGCTGAACCAACTGAAGAAGAAGATCAACTGAATTGAACCCAACCTGTCCACTGCTAAAAATAGAATTTACTAAAAATAGTAAATTCATGAAGTTGCTCGGAATGCCAAACTGACCATACCACCACGAAGCTCTCTGAAAACCCAGAAAGAATCCGCACTCAGAATTCCAAACTTCAAGCAACAACCTCCACAAAATTAGGAAACCCTAATTTCACCATCCGAGTAGCCTACGGGTCTCCGGAATAGGCCAACGGTCAACAGAAACGATCACATTTGAGAAGGGGACATTACATTAACTAGGCTCTGATCTCAATGGAGACTCCCTACATAGCTGTGCTTTATTCTCCTATATAACCATGTCTTATCTATGCTGATCTCTTAGCTACACACAATTTTGATTTGCTTCTGACACTGTCGTCATATCATTGTAAAAACAATGACTAAGCAATTTGAGGTGAAAAGTGAAAACACACTTCCTCTTTGTGAGGAAAGCATTCTCCGTCAATCCAAGTGACTCCCTCAACATTTTAGACTTTCAATAACTAAAACAAAGAAATTTCAACAAAATTAACTCTCCCTTTCTAAGAGAATCCCCTAGCAGCTAAAGTAAGAGTCTCATCAAGGTCAACTCTTTTCCGAGAGAATACTTCAGCAATAAATTTATCATCGTACTCTTCAATACTACCACTAGTTGCATGCATGGAATCAATCAATGATTCCACAGTAGGTTTAGAAACTATTTCCACAGAGCTGGAAGAACACTCCTCCATTGTGGCATCTTGCCATGCCTACTCAGCTAGATCAAGAAGTAGCCTATAAAGGCCACCATCTCAAACTCCTCTGGGCAAAACTTGACCAAGTTCAGGGTTGCATTTTCTAATGATCACTTGTGGACCATCAAACTTACATATACATCATAGATCTATCATGCGAGAAATTGAATGAAGACTTTTTGTTAAATAACATGATCTAGCTCAAATACATCACCTAAAGGCATGTGGAAGCAGACGACACCTTATCCAGCAACTAGAAAAGTGGCATCATTTTCCAATTCCACCTGTACACCATCCTCTTGTTCTTCATGTTTGTTGAACACCTTATTGAAGGTCATGTGTCTAGATGTTCAACCATCCACATACAACCCTACACCAAAAACAATGTTGGAGAAAGCTATCTCAAGTTTAAATACTAACTCATTTGCTCCTACCTAAGTTTCAGCACTCCCTGCAGACTCCTGCTACTACTGCTTGACTTTCTTCCTCTCAAAACACTAAGATGCATTATGGCCCATCTTGTGGCACTTGACACACTTCATTGGACTCGAGCAATTCTTCCCCTAGTCCAAAGGGTTTGATTCTTCCTCCTAGCATTTATTACCCTTCTCAAGTCATTTCTTACCACCTTTCCTCATCTTCCCAATGAGGCCAAGTTCTAACTCTCTTCTACTTTAGCTAAAACAATCTCCAATCTAGTCTCTTATTGGATGCAATCATCCCAAAGATTCTCTAAAGCACAAATACCTTAAACAAAGTATCCCAAGATAGAGAGAACCCATTTATAGCTATGAGCACCAACCCATCATCGTTCACCTTCACCCCAATAGCAGCAAGCTGATCCCATAGCTCAATGATCTTCATAAGGTAACCAGCAACTATGTCAATATCACTCATGTGTGGCACCAAGGTATTCTTTAGCAACATCTTGCAAGAAATGTTCACACTCTAGTACAGAGTGATCGAGGTATCATACAATTCCTTTGTCGTCTTCTATGTGATGTGAGGAATCAAATGGTCCTTCACCAAATCTAGGATGATTCACTTCACTTTGGTGAACTTTTTGTTATGTTTGTCTAATTAAACAAGGTCAGTAGGAGCTACAAGCTTCGCCTACATAAAACTCCAAAGATTAATCTCCTCCAATAGTATCTGGCAATCTGGAATCTACACTTCCAAGGTGTTAAATTGGAACCACCATCTAGATGGTCACACAAAGTAAGACCGAGAATACTAATGTTCTCACTCTGATACAGAGTGATCAAGACATCATACATCTCCTTTGTTGTCTTCTTCTATGTGATGTGAGGAATAAATGGTCCACCACCAAATTTAGGATGATTCACTTAATCTTGGCAAACTTTTTGTTATGTTTGATTAGCTAAATAAAGTTAGTAGGTGCTACAACCTTTGTCTCCACAAAAATCCAAAGATCAATCTCCTCCAATAGTATCTACAATCTTCACTTCCAAGGGGTTAAGTTGGAAGTACCCTTTAGATGGTCACACTGTCTAAGACCAAGACTGCTCGTACCTGCAGCCTGTTGGAACACACTAATAAAATAAAACCAGCCGAATATGTCTGAAATCAACAGCCTACCACAAGTGCAGATCAACACTCAAATCAATAAAGCACTTAGGGCATCCCACCCTACAACCTCTCATAGGTTCGGATCTCTTCAATCACTGAAGATTCCTGAGCATTAAACCCACTAAAAACAATCAGCCACCTATATCGAGTTAATATCAACCTTCCAATCACTGGTAGATCCTAGGCATTACACACAACAACCTAGCACAGGTCCTTGTGACTCTCACAAGCACAGATCGGCTTCAATAATTAAAGCTCAAGGACCACACCCGCTAAAACCCTTGAACTTCTCCCTCTCACAACTAGCTGCCCTTTCCATCCATGGAAACCTTGGAAGATTTCAGATTTACCACTCTGATACCATGTTAGTTTTCAAACCATGATAAGCAGATTCTGCACTCAGAAAATTTAGTCCTAACTGCAAAGAGCTTAAAATGAAAAACTCTAATTAAAAAAATTAATCTACAAACACACACAACAAAAACATGAACAGCACATATTCACAAATCTGAACTCTTAATACATGTATCTTCTATTAAATCTTGAAAGAAATGCACTGCACTAGAATGAAGTTTTATAAAAGAGATTCTATATGCATCATAATTAAAATAAAAATATGTTCCCTTTAACTAGGACAAGAGCACTAAGAATCTACCTCAAAGAAACTAAATGAGGTGCCAAGTGAAGCTTACAACTCACTAGAATGACACTCAATTTAACTCAGCAATCAACTAGTTGGACTAATCAATCAACCTAGCCTAACAACAAATAGCTTCTAATCAAGTAGTTAAGACTAAGTTACATCACCCACGAACCACTTGAGTCTCAAGTAGTTCACTGAGCCCTAATTTCAAAGAAGCTTCCCTACATAGAGTGGCCTTATTCTCCTATATAACTACATCCTGTGCATGTTGATCTCTCAACTGCACACAGGTTTGGATCTGCTGCTATCACTTTCGCGCTGTGAATGTGAGAACACTAACTGAGTAACTCAAGATGAAAACTCTAACAAGGCCTAGTTGAGTTATGAAGAGGACATGAGCAAAAGAGTTTCCAACATGATGAATCCTTAAGCTTTTAGGGACCAAAAGCCTCCATATTGGGAAGGAATGATCTGTAAATATGGTTCAAGATGTTGAACCATTGGGGTCATAATGTTTCCCTCAATCAAGAAGAAGCCTAGAAGCCTTGGAAACATGAGTTCAAGGGGTCTTGTTGCCAAGCAGACTGTAATTTTGAAGAGGAGTGTTTGGAGTGATTCAAAGCAGCCTAGGGATGACTTGAAACAAATGTGCAGGTCTTCAACTATGTGAAAGTTCAGTTTGAGCGAAATTGTCAGTTTGTGCAGGTGGTGTTTCATCATCGCTAGCAATTTTGTCATGACTGCAGCGAAAGAAAAATTGCTGCCTAATGGAACCCGCAAAATCATCATTGGTTGGCTAGAGAATGGAATATGAAGGGTTTTGGGTGTTTCAACTTGCTTTTCTAACATTAGATCTTCCATTCTTGACATTGCAAGGATATTTGTATCCCATAGAGGTTCTTGCAGGTTGTTAGAAAATTGATCTCTCAAGCTTTGGCCTTCATATCATCCATTTTTAATTGTTGAAGCATTGGAGCAAGTGTTTTTGTGGTAGGAAGCATATTGCAGGTTCTTTCAAGCCTGTTGTAACATTGTTGGAGTTTATTTTGCCCCAATGGCAATTGTGATCACTTCTAGTGAACTAGAATTAGTGCCATGAGGAGTTATGCTCATTCTTCTAGAGTTTTCTTAAGTGCTTCAGTTATGTGTGTGCTTCTTATGCTGTTTTTACATGTTTTGTTTTCACTTATGGAACTGCAATGAACATGTTTAGACTGTTACAGTATTTATTTGAGAAGGAGAAACAGGGTATTAAGGGTTCTTGCAGGATTTGTGTTGTAGTATCCATAGGTTATGAGCAGTCTGTGGCATAGCTACCCTACTTTACAAATCATTGAGGGCCCCCATCATTCAATACCTTCTTCTTTTATTAATCTCTCCTTTCCTTGCACCATCACCCAGGTACTTGACACCCCCATAGAGAAACTTCTTGATGCCCTTCTTCATAAAGAGCATGTCGGCAAGAATGGTAGAATTAATTATGCATCTTTACATTGCATCGTAAGAAGTATCCCTTTTTTGTGTCAAAACTGACCAAATTTTGTGATGCCCACTTTATAATGTAAGGATCAGGACTGGTTTTCAACGAATCATCAATAGCCCTAGTTTAGGGTTTGTCGATTTCCAAGGGTTCTTGGATCTTTTATGTTCAAACATACAGAATTTGAGGAAGAAATTGTTTCTTGTAAATACATACAGCCACAACAAATATGGGAATTCTACCCAGAACTCTTTGTCTTCCTTGTTCAATTACAAGGAACGGACTCCACTCTCAATACTCTCAATTATAAGTTTTCCCTGCATGTTTTACTTCCCATTTTAAGAAATTAATAATCTCAAGTTCCCACCAATCCACTAACTCTTTCTGCATTGAATTTCAATAACAAATAGAATATTCTGAACTGATCATTTCCATCTCAGGTTCCTTGCAAAAGAACTAAATGTTGGCATAAAATTGAAAAAACCAAATTCCATAATAGCATTAGAGAGCCTTAAAACTGGGTAAAAAGAACAACTCTAAAGACCACCCGGACTGTTAAAGGCATGCAGTAGTTCCTTGTATACTTTTAATTATCATCATCCTCGACATACTTAGCGCATCAACAGACCTTTGTATACAAACATCACAAGAAACATGTATGCATTCAAAATATCACAATATCTTCCATTGTATTGTCTCCAATATCTTGTGCACATATAATTGGATCAGAGTAAGTTTCGACTTCTATGTCTATATCTAACGTATCATAATCATAACACATCTTCAAATCACATTAAATTCTCTACATATCACTTAGTTCTATTTGTATTTTTGTATCTTTGTGTCTACTTCTCTATATCCTGTATACATTATATGGAATTTGGCCTATCACACATTTTCCTTTATATTTCTCATTTACATATATCTTTGAATTGGGTGAGATTTACTTTCTATACCATTATGATTCATCCACACTCAGACTATTTATTTATTTCATTCTTTCAAGAGTTTGAATAAAAAATTTGGATAGAAAGACGGCTTTTGAAAATATGGAACTATTTTCAGACAGTCTTCAAGCTTATAAAACTAAAATCTTAAATTTAATTCGTGATTGTCATAATTTAAGACTGAAATATTCTGAAAACCAAATTTTCATTGAACTAATGAATATCAATTATTTTAGAATTACAATCATGTTATCCACATTTTCTTACAAATTACATTTCCCACGAGCTTTAGTTACTCTCCACTAAATGCCTCCTGCAGGAAGCTTAGAAGAATTTGATCTCTAACTTTACAAATGCATTTTGTGCCTCTAGTAATTTAGTTATTATAGTGTATCTTGTCTATAAATTTCTTGTTTGTATGCATATTTCTCATCCCATGCCTCCAAGTTCAAAATCACCCACTTCATTCACACAAGTGGCACTAGAATTCCTTTACACACAATTTCTTAGAAATGACAAGAAAAAATAACAGATTAACTTTGAATCAGCATATATGAATACCAAAGAGCTTTTGACTTTGTAATGTCCCGATTTTTGGTTTCTCTAGCATTGCAGTTGGCTCTGACCTTCTCGATGACTGTCAGCCTTGTCAGAGGGATTATTTGATGTTGTCAATGAGCTCAGTTAGTCTTGAGGACACTGTCACTTTCCGAAGTGTATTATGGCTCCTAGTATGTTCTCCAAGATTCTTGGAGTGAGCATCTATTTACAGTAAGTCACCCAATCAGGTCCGATTTAATTATTCATCATTGGTATCACTCCATTGTAGTCAAATTTTGATTTTGATGCTTTTCATCAGTTTTCGTAACTCAGGTGTATTTGTGGCTTTAATTTAATTATTTTTACTAAGGTTGCTAATTTTATTACAACATTTTAATGAAAACCTTAATATAATAGCTCGTTGGAATGAGAATTAAATGTTTTAAATGTTGGGCGTTGATAGAGTGAGTTTAAGTGCCGAGAAAGCTTAAATAATAAAATAAATCACTTTTTGGGGTATTAAGGCTTATTTAATTGATAAAGTGATTTTATATTATATTTTCCGGTAAACTATCAGATATATTATTAAGGGAGTTTTGTGAGCTCATTTGCATTCAGTTTATTACATTTTTCTCTAGTGAAACCCTAGTGGTTTGAGGATTGAACTCAGTTCATCTTAGCCTTTTGGAGGATGAGATCCCTCTTGAAGAAGGTTAGCCTCAGTGGTGAAGAACCCTCCCTGGTTAATACGATGAGATTTGCTCAAAGGCTTAGTTTTTGCAAAAAGATTGAAGATTTATGAAGTGTCTATTTGGAATGGATGAATGCTAAAATTCAAAGATTTTGGAGAGTTAGAAATTTGTTTGCAATAGTTTTCTCATTGCTTCGCCATACCTCTCACACAACATGCCATAACCCCTATTTCAGGTTGCCCAGGTTGAAGTATTGATCTGCTGATTATGGGTATTGGTTTAATGGATTTCCCAAAGTAGGGTGCCACTATTATAAGTAATTTAATTGAGTTTGGTGACTGATTTGATTTTATTAAGCAAAATCACCCCTCTAGGGGGTCCGTACAGCAACAAGGAGTTGTTGGTGGTTGGTAGTAGTTTTTGGGAATGGTTTAACAGCTGCAAAATGGTTTAGTAGAGGCGCCTTGAAGGGTTAAATGGATAGCAGGTGTCTTGTGGCAGTTTGGGACCTTCAGAAATTTATTAAAAAACTGTTCCCAAGTCACCCCTGCGCTTGACAGCGCCCCTGTGGAGAGTTACAGGTGTTCTGAGTCATTAAAACTTGCTTTTGGAAGTGTGATACTAGCTGGTTGGGTTCAATCTTCAGTTCTGGGCAGATACTGGAGGTGCTGTGTGGTGTTAGAAGTGTTCATTATACTCATGGTTGCAGCTGGAGACTTGTTGGAGGAACTGTTGGATTGCTGGGCCATTGTAGCTGGCTGCTAATGCTCAGAAATAACAACCACAGCAGGGTTTGTTATGGGCTTAAATGACTGTCCTATGAGGTAATGGAATTTTACATATATAGTGTGATGATTTAAGATTCATAGTATATTCCTAGTGCTGTTGAAGCCTCAAAAAAATTGTAACAGCAGTCTGTTAAATAAATGAAAATCCTCATTGCTACTATGTGTTGATGTTATATTCAGCTTCAGTCGTATTCTTCCAGCACAGTATTTGTTCTTGATTGAATAGATTAAATTATAGCTTGAGAGCTATTTAATTTATAGAACTCATATTCTTAATTGGCACGAGTTTTTATATGTGCCGACTTTCTTCTCATTGGTGGCATCCAAATGAAAAGGGATTATTGAAGGCCGTCTTGAAGACTTGTGAAGAGGCACTTGTTTCTATGAGAGGCCGACCTCTTATTATTGTATTTTATATTATCTCTATGTCAGCCGACCTCCTTCTTGAAGAATTGCGTCTCTTCCACCATCTCATATATTTACACTTCATTTGTTTACCATTTGAACATACAATTCATTCGCACTTCAGTTCATTCACATTCAGTTAAGAGTTTTCATATGCGAGCTTATGCAAGAGCGATCTGAGATATTCATTAGAAAGCTGTATTCATACAGTCTGTATTAGCATCAGTCTGTGATGCTGTATGCTGGCCTTTTGAGTGGCCTATTGTAGATGTATCATTCACTTTGAAGACTCAATAATATAAGAGATATTATTGGCTGGGTTTTTCTCCCTCAAGAGGAGGATTTTCCCAGGGTATCTGCTGTGTACTGTGTTATTTTTGAATTAATTTCTGTGCATGTTAATCTGATCACTTAAATTTAACATGGTATCAGAGCGGTTTGAGAAGATTGTGATCAGATTTGATTCTACAGCAATACTCCATCCTCTTCGTCATATTTCTTTGTCTATCCCTACCTTAGTCAAGATGGTGAACGGTCTGAAAATCAAGGATAGACTCAAGGGAACATGTGAATACTTGTTCTACTTGGCATTGTCAAGCAATGTACCTACCAACACCAACACTTGGCTGATCGACAGTGGTGCTTCTCGACACATTACTGGTTTTAAGGAGCACTTATCAAGTTTGGTGGAGGAGTCTTCCGAGCAAGTCATCATTGGAGATGATGCTAGCTACTCCGTGAAAGGGATTGGGACCTCTACAATTCATTTGGATTCCGGCATCACACTTCAGTTGAGTAATGTTCTTTTTGTTCCAGGGATCAAGCGCAATCTCATTTCAATTTCTGCCCTAGAAGATAAAGGATATCAAGTTGCCTTCTCCAAAGGCAAAGTACTTGTGTGGATGGAGAATTCTAGCTTCAAGAATGCTCAAGAAATTGGAGTTAGACATGAAACTCTTTATAGGCTTTGCTCGCGTCCTCTACAAGCGTTGGTCCATGATTCTTCAAGTCTTTGTGATCTTTGGCATCGAAGATTGGCTCACCTACACTTCCAAGCCTTACCTATCATGGAGAAGATGGTGTCGAGCCTTTCTAAGTTCAACCAGGAGCACGAAGGTACTTGCAAGGGTTGCACTTTGGGTAAGAATGTAAAAGCTCCTTTTCATAGTAGAGAAAATAGATCTAAGAGTATTCTAGATCTCATTCATTCTGATTTATGTGGTCCTATGTCTGTTCCGTCTTCGACTGGGTTCTTGTATTATGTTATGTTTATTGATGACCACTCTAGAAAGACTTGGATTTATTTTTTGAAAACAAAAGAGTCTGAGGAAGTGTTAGCTAGATTTAAGGAGTTCAAAGCTTTAGTAGAGAATCTTTCTGGTAAAAGGATTAAGGTCCTCAAATCTGACAATGGTGGAGAATACACCTCTCGTAGTTTTCGAGACTTTTGTGTTGATGCAGGGATTAAGAGGGAGTTTTGTGTCCCCTATAATCATCAACAGAATGGTGTTGCAGAAAGAAAGAACAGGACAATTGTGGAAGCAACGAAGGCCATGATCCATGATCAAGATTTGCAAACCTTCTTATGGGCAAAAGCTTCCAGGACGGTTGTATATGTACAGAACAGAAGTCCCCATAAGGTCTTGGAGAATATGACTCCAGAAGAAGACTTTACAAGGAAGAAGCCTAAAGTCAGTCACTTGAGGATCTTTGGATGTCCTGTCTATGTTCATGTTCCAAAGGAAAAGAGAACTAAATTGGAGCCTTCTGGCAAGAAGGGAATATTTGTGGGCTACAATGAGACATCAAAAGCCTACAGAATATACATTCCAGGACAAAAGTTGATCGAGATCAGTAGGGATGTCACATTCGAGGAAGATGTTGCATTCAGGAGATCCAGGGGCATTCATATGGAGATCGATAATGAAGAGTCTCCTCAAGATATGGAAGTTGACCATACTCCTGAGATTCAGAGGGAGACTTGAGAACCAAAAGAAGATATTGATCCTGTTGAACCCTTGGAACCTACTGATGGGCCTACTGACATTGTTATTGGGAGAAAGAGACCTCTATGGGCCAGGCGTACTATGCAAGAGGCTAAAAGTTTTGCAGCTCCTAGAGGCACATTCAGAGAAAGTAAAAGGCCACATAAGTTCTCGAGTTATGTTGCCTTAATTAGTCAGATTATAGAATCCGAGCCTACTTGTGTTGAGGAAGCATCTAGTCATCAGGTTTGGAGAGATGCTATGGCAGAGGAGTATCAGCAGTTCTTAAGAATGATGTTTGGGACATTGTTCCTAGACCCGAGGGCAAGTCTATGGTATCTTCTAAATGGCTCTTCAAGATCAAGCATGCTGCAGATGGGAGCAATGAAAAGTACAAAGCAAGATTTGTGGCTCGTGGGTTTTCTCAGAAAGAGGAGTTGATTATGAAGAAACATTTGCTCCTGTTGCTCGCTATATTTATGTCAGAACCATCATTGCTATTGCTGCATCTAGAGGATGGAAGATTCACCAGATGGACGTGAAGACAGCTTTTCTCAATGGTGTGATTGAGGAAGAAGTTTATATCGAGCAACCTGATGGATTTGAGGTTCATGGGAAAGAGTCACATGTTTGCAAGCTGAAGAAGGCCTTGTATGGTCTTAAGCAGGCTCCTCGTGCATGGTACGAAAGGATTGATCGGTACCTGTCTAGTTTGGGCTTCTTGAAGAATGATGCTGACTCAAATCTCTACTTCAAGGTAATCAATGGTGATGCATTAATCTTGGTATTATATGTTGATGATTTGATTCTTACTGGAGAAGATCACCTGATTCTCGAGTGCAAGAAGGAGTTGCCTTCTGAATTTGAAATGAAGGATCTTGGGCTCATGCATTACTTCGTTGGCTTAGAAGTCTGGCAGAAACCAGATGAGATGATTCTAAGTCAAGGAAAGTACACCATTGATATACTTAAGAGATTTGGTATGATGGATTGCAAATCCATGTCTACACCTATGGAGACCAACCTACATAAATTGAAGGAGGCTGTAGCTAGTTCAGACTTAGTGGATCCTACATTGTACAGACAGTTGATTGGGTCCTTGATGTATCTAGTTAACACTAGACCGGATATTTGCTATGCAGTGAGTGCACTTAGCCAGTTCATGTGTGAACCAAGACAGATACATCTTGTTGAAGCTAAACATATTCTGAGATACTTGCGTGGCACAATTGGATATGGGTTGAGGTATTCTTCAGATGCAAACTTGGAGTTACATGGTTATACTGATTCTGATTGGGCAGGGTGTGTCACAAATCGGAAAAGCACCTCTGGTTGTTGCTTCAGTTTGGGTTCTACTATGATATCCTGGTGCAGCAGGAAGCAGTCATCTGTAGCATTAAGTACAGCAGAGGCAGAGTATATTGCAGCTTGTATGGCAACTCGGGAAGCATTGTGGCTTCATAAGCTCCTTGCGGATTGTTTGGACAATCGATGGAGCCTACTATCATTCATTGTGATAACCAGAGTTGCGTGAAGCTTTCTGTCAATCCTGTGTTCCATGACAGAACCAAGCATGTTGAGATCAAGTACCACTATATTAGAGATATGGTACTACGGAAGGCTGTACAGTTGAGGTACATCAACACTGATGAGCAGACGGCAGACATTCTCACCAAGCCTCTCTCCAAAATCAAGTTTGTGTACTTTTGAGATAAGCTTGGTATGGTGGAGAATCCAGCCTTAACTGAGGAAGAGTCTCAGTATCAATGAGCCTATTTAATGAGTTCTTCTCTGTGAGAGAATTTCAAGGTGAAATCCCTTGTTAATGCATTTCTCCTTGAGGGAGATTTGAGGTGCAAGCCCTTGTTAATGCATTTCTCCTTGAGGGAGATTTGAGGTGCAAGCCCTTGTTAATGCATTTCTCTTCTGAGATTTGAGGTGAAAGCCCTTGTTTCCACCCTCTAAGAGAGTCATGGTGGATGTCATGTGTGTGACTCCATGACACATGTTGTACTTGTGTTTCACCCTCTGAGAGAGTCATGGTGAAAGTCACGTTGAGGTGACAACATCACGCAAGTGATGAACACTTGTACTTACCATAGTATGGTTGTAGCCATTATGGTTGATATCGTGTTGGGCAATATTTGATATCATGCTGAGATGATATTCTTCTTGTTCACTCATGGTTGTAGCCATAGTGATAGGCATCACGTTGAAGTGATAGGCATCACGTTGAGGTGATTTGCTTTGTGCAGCTGGAAGTATCCTCCCTAACTGAGAGGGAGTGTTGATGCTATATTTAGTTTCAGTCGTATTCTTCCAGCACAGTATTTGTTCTTGATTGAATAAATTAAATTATAGCTTGAGAGCTATTTAATTTATAGAACTCATATTCTTAATTGACACGAGTTTTTATATGTGCCGACTTTCTTCTCATTGGTGGCGTCCAAATGAAAAGGGATTATTGAAGGCCGACTTGAAGACTTGTGAAGAGGCAATTGTTTCTATGAGAGGCCGACCTCTTATTATTGTATTTTATATTATCTCTATGTCAGCCGACCTTCTTCTTGAAGAATTGTGTCTCTTCCACCATCTCATATATTTACACTTCATTTGTTTACCATTTGAACATACAATTCATTCGCACTTCAGTTCATTCACATTCAGTTAAGAGTTTTCATATGCGAGCTTATGCAAGAGCGATCTGAGATATTCATTAGAGAGCTGTATTCATACAGTCTGTATTAGCATCAGTCTGTGATGCTGTATTCTGGCCTTTTGAGTGGCCTATTGTAGATGTATCATTCACTTTGAAGACTCAATAATATAAGAGATATTATTGGCTGGGTTTTTCTCCCTCAAGAGGAGGGTTTTCCCAGGGTATCTGCTGTGTACTGTTATTTTTGAATTAATTTCTGTGCATGTTAATCTGATCACTTAAATTTAACACTATGCAATAGTTCATGACTTGCATATGCAAACCATACTATGTGTTATCTTGTCAATCTGCTTATTGCATGTTTATGATTGAGAGGTTGTTATAAAATTTATTGGTGAAATTATCAAAAAAAAAAATATAAGGTGTGTTGTTACAGACTTCTCATAATTCAAATAAGAACATATACATGCAACAAATAATATATCTTGAGCAGGCTAGAAATTACCACCTACTTAACTGATAACCATAATAGAATACATAAACCTGCTTTAATGATACACACAAATACTTACATATTCTTTGGCTTCGTCATAAAGGGCTCGAACACGAGAAGCACCAACTCCAACATACATCTCTACAAACTGGGAAGCTGATATTGAAAGAAAACTAACACCTGCCTCACCAGCTACTGCTTTTGCTAGTAATGTCTTCCCAGTTCCTGGGTCCCCACACAAGAGTATGCCAGCTGAAACCGTGTCAAAATACAAGCACTTAGAAGACAAAACCATTGTTATCACCTTCAGCATAGGATTCTTTGAAAAAATCAAAAGGTGCATAAAGCAATAATATTCCCTTGTACTCCAGAACATAAATAGTCATAAACTAAAGATACATTGGTTAATTTTAACATCAAATGATCAAACTTACTTTAAGATCTAGAACTACAAATCCGAATGCATAATATAGAAGTAGACAAGTAATATATGTCAAACAAACAGGATAATGTACTATCTTGAAAAATTGAAAATTAAAAAAATCTATGTTGATATTTGAGGATTATGATATAATATTTGGAAGAAAGTAATTATGGAACATTCTTTGATTAGACAGAGAAAACTCGTGTCATTCCCAACCACTTAATATTTGAAAGAAACAAATTATGGAGCATTTGTTCAATCAGGTAGAGAAATTAAGAACCATTATAACACGGATCGGACCTGAGGAACCATCAACATCATAATCTATCACCCTAAAAGGGCCAATGCAGGATCTAATAACTCTCACAGGGAAATCCCCAAAGCTAATGAGGCCAAGATGAGCAATCCTAGGTGGAAGTTGCATACTGCCTATGGAATTGTACTGATATTATCGTTGATGACCCTCTTTTAGTAGACAAAAAGACTTGTAACACAAATATACCTTCACGACTTGGCTTGTAAATAAGCGAAAGGCCCTCAATGCTGATATGAACTGAAATAACTCCACATAAAACTGAAATCAGGATGCTCTAGTAGCAATTCACAAAGAGAAACATTATCTCACTGAACTATCCCCATGTTGAGTGTAAATTACAGATATCCAATGGTCGTTTAGCATCTTGAATACCTAAATGGAGTACATATTAGGATTTACATATAGGAATGACATGACTCCTGAAGAAATAGGGCCAAGCACCTCCAATCCATGTATTCAAAGAAAGAGGATAGGGACCACCTGAACATATAAATCCCACTCAGATCTCAACACAGATAGGGAACCTACAAAAAACATACTCCTCAACCTCTACCTTCTAGAGTAGGCAAATATAATAGATCCTACGGTTCCTACCGCCCCACAGAAGATAGTGGTTAGTCTCAAGCAGTAAATGGTGAGAGCATCCCCCTAGCTGGTCAAGGGGAATCCTCAAGCCATGTGACCAAAGATGTCAAAGATGTCAAGCTAAATCATGACACTATCTACAATTCTTAAAATATACACAACATAGAAAAGCAACTTGGTGGTGGGCAACTGTGGCAGAGACATTCTAGTGACAACAATGTACTGTCAGCATATATCCTTGACATCCATTTCAATAATCTCCTTTGGGTAAATAAGGTGAGGAGGGGCATTTAAGGATGCCTAAACAGAGGAAGATAATCCATATAGGTGCCAATAGATTAGAGGAGCAAGGTAATCTCATGATACCAACAACATCAACACCTAACAATACCCAAAAAGGAATTTGTCTCAAAAGAAAAATGGGCCACATATGGGTGCTCTCCCAGCCTAGGCTAATCCACCCAAAAATTTGACTGTGGAAATAGAAAATAGTGCCAAAGATACTCTTAAGGAAAGTAGTTGGCAGTCAAACTCAGCTAGAACAAAACACTGAGGATTTTGTACGTTTGCAACAAATCTTACACTAAAAATGAGAGAAAAGACCTGCTCCATAAAAGCCTACTCAATGGGTCCCAAACTAGAGTTTGTGGAACTAGATCACTAAGGTCCAGGAATATGATTTGGAAATCAGACCAACTAAATTAGTTTCTGGGACAGGACTGAGTTAACTAATTGCTAAAGATAAAGACAGCAAAGATAAGAAACAAGAAGGTGAAGGTAAAGCAGAACAGTTGTTGGTACTGTTTGTAAGATTGACTTATGAACGGTATACTGATATTGCCTTCTACCTAGCCTATGCAGACTGCCCCAGTCTTATGAAAAAACAACAGAAGAGAACCTTGAAGTTGAAGGTGCTCAAGTATGTTATTGTTTACTGGGTAATGCTAATTGAATGATTAACAGAGAGTAAACGGAAACACATAACACCAATAATAAAGCATATCAATTACTCAGAATAATGCACAGAATGTATGTCGTGTATTCTTTTATTCATCAGATAGGCAATAATTACAGAATACAAAGTGTATAAGGTCCCTGACTACAAGTGCAAACATACAATATATAGCAAGCCGACGTCGGTTGAGAATGCCAACCATCAGGAACTACCAAGTAGCAAACAACCAATTGTCGGGAACTAATTACAAATTAACACATTTATTTATTTATTTATTTATTGCCAACTACATAAGCCCCTCCAAAAATAAAGTCGTCTTACAAATGACAACAAACAAAATTGGGAACTGAACAACCCAAATTACAACTACTAAGAAGGGGGTGAGAGGAAGTCCCTAGATGAACGAACGATATAGGGGTGAACGTCAATGAGCATAACTGTTATAGCCTACTAACCTCCTCAGTGTGCAGCCTCTATTGGTGCTTTGCTACTATCTCACTTTCTCTTGCTGCCTTCACCATCTGTGCAGCCTCAATCAACTGACATTTTGTCTGTTCAATTTCTTTTTCCTTCTCTGCCAGCTTGGCTTCTACGATCGTCACTCTCTGCTTAGTCTCCTTCTCCTTCCCTGCCATCTTGGCCTCCATGGTCATCACTCTAGCCCATTCATTGGCAATGAGTTGTGTCTATTGAGCCAACTGTTCCTGGATTTTTTGTGTACGCTTAGCTTACTCATCCCGTACCCTCTGAACCATCTTAAGGGCCTCATTCTTCTCCTGTATAAGATTGCCAATGCAAGTGATTTGACACTTCAGCCTATAGAACACATCCTTGAAGGAAGCTTCTATACCAAACAGGGCTAAAATCACTCTAACATCCCTCCCCCCTACTGAAGGCCTAGCAATGTGCCAAGTTGCCATGATCGTTGAAGTCTCTACTCCACGCCATCCCCGAGAAGTAAAACAACAAGTAAATTCTCCTTAATACTCTGTCTATATAAATGCTAATATACGTTGGACTTCTCTTGCCACCAGTGGGGATTGTCCTGTGTCCAGTTGTTTGGATATGTCTCCAACCTCCTACATCACCACCGCCATTGACTGGAGATCTTGTATGTATCGGTGGACCATGCTAAGTGGGTCTATTTTATCAGGCTTGGCGATCTCAATGATTAGTCACTTGGACTCACTTGACTCATACTCCTCATCCAAACCCGATGGGTTAGGCAATGGCAACTCCTATACAGTCGAAGGTGGCTAAAGCGTCTAAGGGGGTCCCCCACTCTCCTGAGTGTGCATTACATCCGGTGGGTTTTCCTGGGAAGATCTAGGCTTTGTACCCTTGACCACTATCACTGACTAGTCCTGCTACTTGAGTCCCTTGGCCATCACTCCAAGAGAACTCGGTGAAGGGAATATTGGAACCTCCATTGAATTCCAAGTAGAACTAACCATCAATCAATTTGTGTGGCATCGATGGGCACGAGAATATCCCCTAGGAAGGTAGTTGGCGGTGTGGATACTATGAATGGTGGCACTAGCAGTGCAGTTGGCGGTATTGGCAATGTGCTTGGGAGTCCTGGCAATGTGCCACTATTGGTCCTAGTGGTGCCACTAGCAGTCATAGTAGTGTCACTAACGGTCTTGGCAGTGCGCATAATGGTCCTAGCGGTGTGCTTGGCAGTCTTGGAAATGTGACTAGCAATCGCAACTGTGTGACTGGCGATAGGGATACTGGTAGTGGTTGGCGATGGCAATGATGCTATTGTAGCCATCTCACTCACTGGTATCAACTCATCTTTGTCCATCTCTGGAAGTGACTATGCATCGGCCCCAAGGGATACCTCCTCCTCAATCAATGTGGTGGCCAATGTAGAGGATGACAACTCAACGGGGGCGTCGTCTTCAGCACTTTCCCCTTCGTCGCCCGATGCATCCCTTTGCTTCCGCTTCTTTTTAGCAAGCTGAGTTGTCTCCCCTCCCCCCGGTGCCTGAATGTCGAGGGTGGTCCAGTAAAATGTTGTTCACCATGACAGATCTATATGAGATATTGGCTGAAACTTCCCCCACTTGTCGACGGGAACCAGAGTGAGAATGGCATCAAGGTGAAGGGCAATTGCATGCTATGTCGTATAAAAATACTTATGCTTTTGTGTCAAGAACTCTCTTATCCTCTCCGACAATAATCTAGACCAAATGTAGACTTTACATATGCTCAACCCAATCATATAGTCGATCTTCCAGATAGCCACATCGAATACCCTACTCGCTTATGTTAATCTGCACTTGATTAAATCCATTATGCATTTCCATTCCAATGTACCCAAAAAATTAATCCTCATACCTCGATTACCTACACTCCATATGTTATGCTTCTTCTATTGTGTTAAATTGGGTCGACAAACTCTCCTCAAGGATGCTTCTTTGTGATGTTGGGTGAATTTCCCCATTGGCTTACACACGGTGGTACTTTTGGCTAGTATGTCAAACACTCTATTGAAGTCTACTAGCCAAAAAGAGATGATTACTGGACAACCTCTATAGCCAATGACCGATTCACAGGAATACTTGCAATAGTTCGTGACCATCGCCTTCAAGTATGGCTTGAATTCTCTGGAGTTAAAGAATGGGAGTTGCACGGATTTGTCTACCTATGCATGTCTCAAAGCTACCTTCAAGACATGGTCATCCTAGTTGTTATGCCACCATGTTCTCCACTCAATACCAATGAGACTATCCCATGTCAGTGCATCTACTCCCGTGCCGTCTGCTTTCCCTTTGCTCGTTTTGGTTGTGGCAATGTGAGGCTTGTAGTGTAAAACTTTCTTCCCCTTGTTGCTACTAGCATCCATGGCTGAAAAAACTATTTGGATATAAGCTTCTGCAAAATTCACAATAAGGATTAAATAGACAATTCTTTCTTGGAAAATGGTTAACTATCAATCCATACTGTATGAGGTCGCCAACCCATCACTTAACTCCTTCGTTCACTTCCCAATCTCCACACCGCTCATACACTATGTTTCCTAGCAAACTTTAAGCAAAATTTTTACCGGGTTTGATTGTATTTTGCAATTTTCCCTATATGTTGTGCACTCACAGTACACCCTTTATCCGTTGTATGGCTTCCTTTCACTGTACAAGCTTGCTTGCATTGTCGTACAATGAAGTTTTCTACTATGCCATACACTTATGCTTTTATCCTTGCTCTATACGGTCTATTTGTTTCCTTGTACGTCTTTCCTCTTTTTGCATACGATTTGGCCGACTCTACAAGGTTTTTATATGATGTAACCCTCCTTATGTCGTACATCGTACCTTCTTTCTTGTTGTCATATGTCGTACCTTCTTTCTTCTTGTCGTACGATTTGTTCTTTGTGTCATACGATGTGATTTCGCCAAGGCCTTTATACGTTGGCTAATGGCGGTGTCTATTGTATGAATCATCTAATGATGTCGTCCATTGTGAAAGGATGGCGTACGAAGTGTGTCGTACGATAAGAGCTGAAGATGATTGTACACTGGGGAAACAAATAACCTTTGACTATACACTGTTGTCTTTATGCCTTCCACCCTGTCGTACGATGACCTCAACCTTGTTCTCAACATAGTAAATCCTTTGTTGTCCCCTATGATAATATTTCTCTTGGCCTTGCCACCATATATTATGCTCATTAGGTCATACTCTACTCCCCTAAAATTCTTCTTGTCGTCGTAGGGTAGGTTATGAGCTTTCCTTCCTACATCGTACAGTGTAAGTCTGTATGCAGTGGAATTTCCTTTTCTACCATACAATTCTATAAACTCTTCTTTGCCTAGCAACTTCTTCTAGAGGCCGTACAATGCTGTGAATTATGAAGTAAGGTCGTACCCTTTTATATACTTCATATTTTTTAATTGGCAATAATTTATTTTTTTCCAATTTTGATATATTAATTTTCTTCTTTTTCAATACTTTAATAATTGCCATTTGAAATATTTTCAGATATCCACCTTGTAATCTTTTGATGTTTCCTAACTTTAATATTTTAATATTTTTCTTCTTCGCTAATCTCCACCTAAATTTTTTACTTCTTTCCAATTCCCTTCAATAATTTTTTGCCTTTTATTTTTGTCTTCTTTATTTCCATTTGCCTTTTTTGTCCTCTTCAATCAATTTTTTCTTTTAATTTTATTTTTGAGGCATGATATCGTATACCAATTAATTCTGATTTTTTGTAATTCACATTATCATACATTGTTCCCAGGTATATTATTTTTGAGGCTGAATCTTGTTTCCAAAATAATCACAACCTTTTATAACAATCATATTCACAATAGGTTCAGATGTATTTCAGATCAAATATTTTCTTTACTAATGATGCATACCTTTATAACTAATTGTCGTCAATGTACATGCCTCCTCTTTGCTAGTATCAATTCACTTCATCCCACTCAACTGTCGATGATGCCGCTCAATTATGTACTTGTGCCATATCCCATTAGAGGTCAGGAACGAAGGTGGTTTTTTGTTATGGTCTATTGCCCATTGAATTATATCTTCATCGTATCCATCCCTTTCTACTACGAAGTAGTGTTCGACCATGAACACTGGTCGTACGCTAGGGCCTTCTTCCCAGTCTTCCAAATGCTCTTATGTATGCCATTCTTTAGCAGACTTCCTCTCCTTCCACTCTTTGTCTACAGAAATATAACCCTTAGTTTTTTCCCAATTTTTTCACACAAACTTCACCCGTCAGCATTAGCCCAATGTAAAGATAAGCAAACTAGAAGCAACCCTTCACTTTCTAATGACCTAGATCCCAGAGTGCACAGGGTGAGAGAATATGGTGTAAGGGGATTTGATTACAATATGAAATGTTGGAAGTACAAGAGCTATTGGCAGCAAGCCAGCCAATAGAGAAAAGTAAATAATTGGCGGCAACGCCAACCACTTCCACTTTTCAACGGGCTATAGGTAAGTAAAGCAGAGAACTTGGCAACATAGCTAGCCACCTCCAATTTTTAGCAGGCAACTAGAAAATAAAGCAAAACTAAACCATTTATCCAACGGGAGTGTAATACAAAATACTAAAGGAGAAAGCGAATTAGTACTACTATATCAGCGTTACAATATGGTGTCTAACACAATATATTAAGAGATAAACAAACTGTTTGAAAACCCAAGTGTCAGATATCCATCCCTAAGACATTACAATGATAAGGCATCATAATAATATGAGAATACAACCAAAATACCAGGTCTGATATGCTGCAACAACAGTCTGATATGACAGGGCACCAAATTAGAAAACTCAACCAGCCATCAAGAAAACATCATAACTTCCTCCAAACACCTCAAAATGACCCCAACTTTGTTGCAATGGATGAAGCAAGGCTAGGCGTCCATCCTCCAACGGAGAAACTTCTTGAAACTAGCAACCAAACTCTAGCACGAATCCCAAGGCACCACTGGCAAACTATACGGCCTCCTAGTGAGGGCGACCAGCTAGGAAAAATCCAATACTCCACCAAAAATCATGAAACTCCAAGCAAAGGGGTGCCTAGGAGAGAGGAAAATATAGAGCCAATGCCAACAAAAATATATCAACTCCTCAAAATGGTGTGAGCGTAAACATACTTCAACCCTTCACTAACCAGCGACTAGAAAACTAATAGAAACTCTCCAAAATGATCATCAAACTAAAAACTCACACTCACACCCACACCAAAATATCAGAAAACATCAAAACCCACAAAATCAGAAAACATGAAAGAAGCCATCACCAACAAAGCTCAATCTACAACCTTTGAATGAAGAAGCATCCACCGTTCAACAAGGAGATATCTTGCAAACTCGAAACTAAAGGACTAGGAGGTGTATCAAATGAGTATTTATAAGCTCAAACCCAAAAATTCAAATTCTCCATTCCCTCCAAAATGGGACGCCCAAAAGAGGAGAAATATAATATTCATTAAAAACCTCTTTGACTTATCAAACTTGGTGTCCAACTTTACTTGGCAAAATTAAACATTATAAAATGCAATAATCTTCCAATTTTGACGTCCACATGAGAAGCCCACATTTTAAAAACAACTTAACTTATAAAGCCTAGGTGTGGGGGCCAAAAAGCAACATTAAAAAATAATATAACTTAAGTTATTAAACTTTCATTTTCTGAACTCCAAGAAAGCTGGAGAGACCTCTACCAAACCTGCACTGCCACACTGCCAAAAATAGTAACTGAGTGTTGAACTGTTGCCAAACCACACTGACAAAAATAGCACTTACTATAAATAGCATACTGCTAAAAATAGTAACTCCAAACACCATTTGAGCACATTCTGGGTAGTCATCATAACTTACTAAAAATAGTAAGTCCAAAAATAGGCATTGCTAAGAATGCATGTGACAGACCACTGAAGCTCTCTAAAAACCTAGAAAGACCTAGAAAACATAATGGAAAACTCCTGCAAACATCCCCTAAAAACTCAGAAAGATACCTCCTAAAAAATAGGAAACCCTAAATCAGCCTCTAACTAGCCTACGGGCCTCCGAAATAGGGTAATGGTCTCAGAAAGGACTAGTGCTGAGAAGGGGTCATTACAGAGTTCCCTCCCCAAGATCGTTTGTCCTCAAGCAATCGCAAGTCTAGATGCTGCAAAATCTGCTCATCTTCCCAAGTAGCATCCTCAACTGGTAAATTCTTTTTAACCAAATACTCTTTGATAGTCCTCAAAGAGCGCTCTCTGAAATCTATGACTACCTCTGGAACCAAAACCATTTGCCCCTCCTCATCCAATGGAGGAAAATCTGAAGAAGCAACAACATTGTGCCAAAGCACCTTCTTGAGGCATGACACGTGGAAGACGTTATGCACCTTGCTACTCGCTGGTAACTCCAACTCATAAGCCACCTCCCCATCTCTTCTAGTGATCCTGAAAGGCCCATAGAAACGTGGCTTAAGTTTCTTTGCTCCACTCTTCTTGAGAATAGAATATCTGTTAAGGCTAGAGTCTCAAGTAGACCATGTCCCCAACCTTAAAAGTGTGCTCTATGTTGGTGATCAGCATACACCTTTTGTTGATTTTGGGCATGTTGAAGATTGTCCTTCAAGGACTTCAAAATATCTTGACTTTTCTGCAACAAATCCCTCACTTGAAGGGTTCTACTATCACCAAAGAGCAAGTCAATGAAGCTAGGAGCCTCATAACCTTGCAAAGCCATGAAAGGAGACATCTTGATGGACATGTGGTATGAAGAGTTATAGCAATACTCTCCCAAATGAAGCCATCTCACCCAAGCCTTTTGTTGTCCTGAAACATAATTTCTGAGATAGCCCTCCAACCACTTATTCACAATCTTTGTTTGCCCATTCGTCTGTGGGTGATAACTAGTGCTTGGAGTGAGCACTGTACCACTCAATCTAAAAAAACTCCTGCCAAAAAGTGCTTAGGAACTTGTTGTCCCTATCACATACAATGTTTTTGGGCAGCCCATGCAAGCTGAACACCTCTTTGAAGACCAAATCAGCAACCTAAGCTGTTGTAAATGAGATATTAATGGCAAAAAAATGAGCAAACTTCGTTAATCTATCCACAATAACATAGATGCAATTTCTCCCTTGGACCTTAAGCAACACAGTATTGAAGTCCATTGAGATACTTTCCCATTTTTTATCAAGAATAGGTAACAGCTGCAACAAACCAACTGGAAAATTGTGCTAAATTTTGTTTTGTTGGCAGATTGGACACTCCTTAACATAGCGAAGGACCTCATCCTTGAGCCCCTTCCATGAAAATCTCTCACGAATCTGCCTATATGTCTTGAAATACCCTTGATGACCAGCCAATGGAATGTCATGAAATGATTGTAAAATTTTCATTTTGAGCTTAGATTCAAGTACCAAGAAGATCCTATCCTTGTACCATATCAAATCATCAACCAACTTGTACCTTTCATCATGCAAAGTGCCTTCAACTATGCTGATAGCAAACAGATTCTTGGCGTACTCTACAATAATCTGCTCCTTCCAATCAGCAATGATCTCAACCAAAGAGCTCAAGTGTGGCCTTTTGACAAGGCATCGGCCACAACGTTATTCTTCCCTTTGACATACTCGATGTCAAAATCCTAAGCTTGGAGCTTACTTACCCACTTCTATTGTCTTTCATTAAGATCTTTCGGATGCATGAAGTGTTTGAGACTGTTGTGATCAGTCCTCATAATGAATTTGCTCCCCACCAAATACTACCTGAATTTGGCCAAAGCGTGCATGATAGTAAGCATCTCCTTGTCATAGATTGAGTATGTCCTCTCTACACCCCTAAATTTTCTGCTCTCAAAGACAATAGGATGCTTTTCTTGCACTAGGACAACACCAACACCTTCCCCAAAATCATCACACTACAACTCAAACGGCTTGGAGAAGTCAAGAATAGTCAAGACAGCACATGAACTCATACGCTATTTGAATCTATCAAAGACCACTTGTGTTTTTTCGAACCATGCAAATGCCCCCTTTTTGGTGAGATCAGTAAGAGGGGCAGCCATCTAAGAAAATCCGTTCACAAACCTCCTATAAAAACCACAAAGTCCCAAAAACGCTTAAACTGAGAGAGGTTCTCTGGAGGAGGCCAATCTAAGATAGCCTTAATCTTCTCTTCATCAACACTAACTCCCTTAGAGCTAATCACATGCCCCAAATAGAGAAGCTTGGTCATTTCAAATTCACATTTGGACTCCTTAGCAAACAATGATTCTGAATCGAAGATGCTAAACACTTCCTCCAAGTGCTTGAGATGCTCTTCCTACAAATTACTATAGATGAGGATGTCATCAAAGAAGATAAGCACAAACTTCCTCAACTGTTTCTAAAATATCTTGTTCATACAGGACTGGAAGGTCGTAGGTGCATTAGTCAACCCAAAGGGCATGACTAGAAACTCAAAATGCCCAAAGTGGAATCTAAAGGCAGTCTTCTCAATATTTTCTTCTCTCATTATGATTTGATGGTAGCCTAATTTGAGATCTATCTGGGAGAAGTAGACAGCTCCATGTAGCTCATCTATGAGCTCATCAATCCTGGGAATTGGATACTGGTTTTTTATTGTCTTCTAATTTAGGGCCCGATAGTCTATGCACATGCGCATACTGCCATCCTTCTTCTTAACCAAAACCACTGTAGAAGCAAAGGGACTCTTGCTAGGGGGAATGTGACCGATGTCCAAGAGTTCTTTGATGGCCTTCTCTATCTCATCTTTTTGCCTCTTCGGATACAGGTATGGAGTAGTTATGACCAGTTTGGCTCCTTCCTCAAGCTCAATGACATGCGCAATCCCCCTTTCAAGTCTTCCAAGAGGTATACTGCCAAACACCTTACTCCTTTTAGTGATCAAAGACTAAACATGTAATGACCAACCCCCAAATTTATTTTTTTGTGATATGCCAATCTGCTGTTATAATTTTCTGTATTATTTTCCCTCTTAATTTTTTGTTTGCTGTTTGTGGGTCTACTGAGTTTGTTTGTTTGAGTGTCTCATATGATCATTATGAATTTTGAAACATGCCCACATGATATAACAAATAAATGCAGAAATAACACTAAGAAACTTGCAAAGGAACAGAGTACTTTCAGCTCCTTAAAACACAGAATACATAACAGCATTATAGTCTTTCAAAAACAATTATTTAATCAGAATATTACTTTTTTCCCAGACCTGGTTTAAAGCTCCTAAACAGCAGATATAATGGAGTTCTTGCCACGTACAACACCAGAGATATAGGTCTCAAACTCATCGTCAAATTGAGCCAAAGGTGCCCTTTCTAAAGCTCCACAAAGACAAAAAAATCACCTCAAAGGCTGACCAGACTTAAGGTGAACACACACCAAGAAAGTGCCAGCAGCAAGTGGGCAACCTGCTCTTCAAACACCCAAAATAACTCGAGCTGCAACACTGATTTGATAGCTTAAATTTGTGCCTCCAAGCACCAACACCCAGCGACTAGACCACAATGATCACCAACCGAAACCAGTATGCGCTGAACATAACATGATATTTGACTCCAAACAGGGTGCTCCCAGCTGAAGTTCGATTGGCCCTAGAAAATCCAAATTTCATTCATAAAATGTAATCCAATGCTCTTTAGAAACGCCATGAGGAGGAGAGTCTTTCCAAACGATACCCATTTGATACAAAATTTCCTTTTTAAAGATACAAGCTGAAATATGAGTTCAGGCCCTGTATTTTTATTACCCAGAAAATCCTTTAATCTCCACTAACATGAGTTAAATCATCCCCAAATTCAAACCAGGAATTAGCAAGCCAAAACCAACAAACCATCATCAAACAATATCAAAATCTTCATCACTAAACTCAGAAAAAATCTGCAACTTGTAGCACTAATGAAGCCTCTAAATGAGACCTCCAATAACCTTCCAGATGTTGTCTTTCAAACACAGGGACAGTGTGATCTACAGAGGTTTTCGTCCCTAAAAACCCTTGTTCCTCCAAAGCCAAGCTTCCAAAGAAAGACCTATTCAAGTTTTATAATCCAAGCCTCTTCAAAATGAGCCTCCAAAAGACATTTTATCTTAGTTTCTCCAGCATCCCTAAAAGCACGCCAAAACCCAAGGCATTGATTTATTTTCACTTTTAAATAATTTGTCTCAACACTTAAGCACCCAAAGAGGAGACATTTAAATAAATCTTTTTCTTTAACATTAGCTTTTTAAATAAAAATAACTTCTTTTTCCACTTAGCCGTCCATCCTCCTTTTTGCAATATTAAATATTTTCAAAGCTCTTTAAAATGACTTTATGTCATTGAACTAGGTGCCAAGGTACAAAAAGGTCCCCTTCATGACCCTCAACAGCATACTATAAAGTTATTTTATTAAAGCTCCTTTTCGAAACATTATTCAAAATTTTGAATGATTCAACCTTAGTAACCTTATATTGACTGAGTTTGTGCTATTGAGACCATCCTGACCAAGTTCGGTCAACCCTAATTGACTTGCGATTTTTAGTAAGTTCTAAAAATAGTAAATAATGCCCTAAAGCTTGAGCCAGTGAGAAGCTGAAATACTCGAAAAGGCTCACCAAAGACTGAAGCACCGTGACAGACCCCCTGCTAAAGATAGCACTTACTAAAAATAGTAAGTGTGCCTAAATCAACCCAACTGAAAGAGGACGTCGAAAAAATGGGGACATTACAAAACATTAGGATAGTAGTGCCTCTTATCCTCTATTAGATTGGATGGCATGATCAAACAATCTACTGCCCATTCTACTTGATCATGACGAATCAACTTTTCCATTCTCTTGAAAGACACAATACGAGGGCTTCCATTTGACATCCCTCTCAACACCACCACCTTCCCATCTGATGTGAACTTCAATTCCATGGTTTGTAGATTCAAAGTGATCTCTCCAAGAGATCACAACCACCGAATGCCAAGCACTACATCAGTATCTCCAATGCTCACAACATAAAAGTCATCCTTGACTTCATAATTACCCAACTGAATAGACATATTGGAGATCTTATGATTGCAAGAGATAGTAAAGCCATCGGCCACCATTACCTTAAACCTTCAAATTCTTTTGTCTAGAGGCCTCTCTTTGCAACTATCCCTTCGTCAATGAAATTATGTGTTGCTCAATATCAATTAGAGCAACGATTTGTTGCCCTCCAAGCACTCCACAAACTCTAGAAGACTCATTATTTTGAAATCTAGAAAGTTAGGCAAATGCACCCCCACTTTCTTAGTCTTTTTCCACCTCTTCCGGAGCCTCTTCTTCTTCACTTTTGACAAAATCAGACTGCTGTGTTTATATATCAGATTATGATCCACCATCAGAATACACCTCCACATGATGAGATTTGCCTCTTTCGAAGCACTTGTGACTTGGGGCCCACGGTTCCTTGCAAGTATAGCATAATTTCTTCCTTTGGAACTCATTACGGAGGTCATCATCTATCCAAGAAGGAAAGTTCTTGGTCTGATTTGAAAGTGTCTTCTTATCCTTCTTGTGAGTAAAGGGCTTTGACTGAAATTTTGGCCTTGGGGCAGCCAACTCCATGCTTCTAGATTTCTTGATTGCTTCAGCCAAAGTTGGTGGATTGAAAGCCTTCACCCACCCCTTCAATGGTTCAATTAGTCCTTCTGAAAATAGGACTACAAGCCTCCTTTTGGTGATGTTGGACACCATCACAGAAAGCCTCTAAAAATCTGCAATATAAGTGTCAAGTGAGCCATGTTGCTTCAACTGTGCAAGCTCACGAAATTTGACCTCAGGATCCTTGGTGTCAAACATCTCAATGGGTTTGTTGGTAAACTCTTCATAAGTAACAATGAGGTTATGGCCAAGAGTTACCAAATCGTATGCCACCACTCATGGGCAACCCCATCCAAATGTAGAGTATCAAACTTGATGGCATCTTGTTCTGGCATTGGTCTTAATGAGAGATAGTTGTCGAGCTTCTGGACCCATGATCTTACCGAACACTTATCACTTCCATCGAAGTGGGCCAAGGTAACCTTCCCAAGAGCTTGTTAGAAATCTCTTGGAGGCATAGGAGCATGATTCTCAATTCTTCCACCTCCTCTCCTCTTCTTTTGATTCATATATTGGTCCAAGGACAAAATCTCACGGAATTCTACAAGAAGGGTAACATATTCCATCTAGCTACTCCACACTTCATCCAACATGGGTACTTCAGGTTCAGCTAGTGGTTCCTCCCTTTGAGTAAAGGTAGCTATAAGAGGTCTAGGGGCTGATCCTCTAGTCACCTCCACATGTTGACCAATTAGCCTCCCATTTGGATTCACACTGGAAGCACTAGTTTCAATATTATGGTTCTGCTGCGTGGGAGTTATGTTCTGGTTCATCTTAGCGAGCAACTGGGACATCATGTCCAACATGGTATCAAACTTTCTCTCAATTCTAGCTTATGCACTTTCTTCACGGGTTGGTCCCTTCTCCTTTTTTGCTATGTTCTCAACTGCTATATCTCAGTTTCTAAGAACCTCTAAAAATGAATCCTCAACAGGAACTGACGGGATCTGAAATTGTTGTCTCTTCTACTCTCTGTTGTAATATCCGGTTTCTCTATCACTCATAGAGAACTTTTATCAATTATAAGCACTAAAAGCATAGGCTGGCAAGATGACGAACTCTGATACCACAAAAATATACACCCTTATTTTTTCCCCATTTTTTTTCACACAAACTTCACCCATTAGCATTAGCCCAATGTAAAGCTAAGCAAACTATAAGCAACCCTTCACTTTTGAATCACCCAGATCACAGAGTGGGAAAGGTGTGAGCATACGGTGTAAGGAAATCTGATTAAAATATGAAATGTTTTAAATACAAGAGTTATTGGCAGCAAGCCAGCCAATAAAAAAAAGTAAATACTTGGCGGCAAAGCCAGCCACTTCCACTTTTCAGTGGGCTACAGGAAAGTAAAGTAAAGCAAAGAACTTGGCGGCATAGCCAGCCACTTCCAGTTTTCAACGGGCAACAAGAAAATAAAACAAAACTCAACCACTTATCCAGTGAGAATGTAATATAAAATACTAAAAGGAGAAAGCTGATTACTACTACTATATCACTGTTACAATATGGTGTCTAACACAATATATCAAGAGATAAACAAACTGTATGAAAGCCCAAGTGTCAGATATCCATCCCTAAGACATTACAATGATAAGGCATCATAATAATAGGAGAATAAAATGAAAATACCAGGTCTCATATGCTGCAACAGTAGTCTGATATGACAGGACAGCGAATTGGAAAACTCAACCAGCCATCAAGAAAACATCATAACTTCCTCCAAACACCTCAAAATGACCCCAAATCTGTTGCAATGATGAAGCAAGGCTAGGTGTCCAACCTCCAATTGAGAAACTTCCTGAAACTGGCAACCAAACTCTGACACGAATCCAAAGGCACCACGAGCAAACTGACGGCTTCCTAGTGAGGGCAACCAACTAAGAAAAATCCAATACTCCACCAAAAATCATGAAATTCCAAGAAAAGGGGCACCCAGGAGAGGAAAACAACAAGAAAATGCCCACAAAAATATATCAACTCCTCAGAACAGCTTGAGCATAACGTACTTCTGCCATTCACTAACCAGCAACTAGAAAACTAATAGAAACTCTCCAAAATGATCATCAAATTGAAAACCAACTCACACCCACACCAAAATATCAGAAAACATCAAAACCCACAAAATCAGAAAACATGAAAGAAGCAATCACCAATGAAGCTCAATTTGCAACCTCTGAATGAAGAAGCATCCACCATTCAGCTAGGAGTTATCTTGCAAACTCAAAATTGAAGAAGAACTAGGAGGTGTATCAACCTCGAAGCAAAAGTCTAAAATGATTTCAGCAGCACTTTGTTATGATAAAAATGGATAACCAAATAGGAGGGAGAGAGGTTTTATTTATAAGCTCAAACCGAAAAATTCAAATTCTCCATTCCCTCCAAAATGGGACGCCCAAAAGAGGAGAAATATAATATTCATTAAAAACCTCTTTGACTTATCAAACTTGGCGTCCAACTTTACTTGGCAAAATTAAACCTTATAAAATGCAATAATCTTCCATTTTGACATTGACATGAGAGGCCCACATTTTATAAACAACTTAAGTTATAAAGCCTAGGTGTGGGGGCCAAAAAGCAACATTAGAAAATAATATAACTTAAGTTATTAAACTTTCCTTTTTTGAACTCCAAGAAAGTTAGAGAGACCTCTGCCAAACCTGCACTGCCACACTGCCAGAAATAGTAACTGAGTGTTGAACTGTTGCCAAACCACACTACCAAAAATAGCACTTACCATAAATAGCATACTACTAAAAATAGTAAGCGACTCCAAACACCATTTGAGCACAATTCGGGTAGCCATCGTAACTTACTAAAAATAGTAAGTCCAAAAATAGTGACTCATGAAAATGCATGTGACAGCCCACTGAAGCTCTTTGAAAACCTAGAAAGACCCAGAAAACATACTAGCAAACTCCTGCAAGCATCCCTCTAAAACTCAGAAAGATACCTCCTAAAAAATAAGAAACCCTAATTTAGCCTCCGAGTAGCCTACAAGCCTCTGAAATAGGCCAATAGTCTCAAAAAAGACAAGTGTTGAAAAGGGGACATTACAGTCTAGCTCATAGGTGATGTATCCTCTTCTTGGTCCTAAATATAGTGCTTTCAAGTGCCTTGTGTCGCCTTGTGACTTTATCCATTCTACAAGTGGTCCAAAGAACTCAGTTGTTAATTGTTGATGAATCCTTAGCACTACAACACCTTCAAGTTTTTGCACAATTGGTTTTACCTTTACGCTTGCAGGTCCTAGCAATCTTTCTAGTACTTGCATGGTAAGTTTCTCATCTGCCATCAAGTCGACCATAGTGATTGCAATGGATCCCTCCTTGTATGGCTTTAATTTTAATCCGTTGACACTATCTTTTAGTATATTGTTGTTCGACGTCTCCAATTTGATAGCTCCATTATCTTAGATTTCTCGGAGTTTAAAGGGATCAAGCCATCTCACATTAAACTTGCCAGGTTTTCATTCGTTACAGCCCTTATATTTCAAAACTAACTGTCCTGGCTGGAAGTTTGCTTGTTAGAGGTGTGTGTTCTTCAATATTTCCTTCTTTTTTGCATCGCCTTTGTTGCCCATTTGGCGAGTACTCTTCGTTCGTCCAATTTGTTTAATTGGAAGTCTTTTCTTCAAGCTCTCTGTGTCACCTAGTCGGTTCTTGACAACAATCCTGAGACTCGATACCATATACTCAGTGGGAACTATAGCTTCCAGACCATACATCAATTGGAATGGTGTGTGGCCTGTCAACACCTTATATGTCATATGGTAATCTCATAGTACAACTGCCAACTTCTCTTCCCAATAAGCTTCTTTGATGCCACAGGACTTGTGGATGATAGAAATGGGCACTTTATTTGTGGAGTTTTCCTATCCATTCGCTCTCAGGTAATACACACTTGATAAGTTGTGAAAAATCTGGAACTTCGTCATTATTAGGCAAATGACATGGTTGATGAAGTGTCCTCCCCTATCATTGGTTATTGGGATGCCACATCTTGTGACAATCTGCACATATATGAATATCGATGTACTAACTACAGTGTTGTCTACCAATGCTTGAGCCTCCGCCCATTTTGTTAGGTCTTTCATGGCAACGACTATGTATTCTACACTGATACAATTGGCTAACTTTCAATGGACCGATGAAGTCAAGCCCCCACCTCTTAAAGAGTTCCTAGGGTTGAGATGGGAACAACTGCATGTAATTTCTTTTCAACGGTTTGCCAACCTTTGGCAAGTATCGCATCCTACCACCCATTCTCAAGTGTCAGTGTGCAATGTGGGCTACCATATTCTTGCCAACAAGATTTTACTAGTTGTAGCATCTGGCCCCATGTCTCCTCTAGCCAATCTTTCATGTGCTTCTTTAAGTACTCTTGGAATTTCCTCTTCCATGACACATCGTCATAGTACTTGGTCTGACCCCATTTTATATAGCAATCCATTGATGAGCTTGAATGTTTTACTCTTCAATACTAGTTTTCTTTGCTCTCCCAGTGGCATCTCCTTTGGAAATATGGAAGTAGAAAGGTATTCTCCAATGCCTTCGTACCATGGGGGTAGTGTTGCAATCTAAAATAAGTGGATGTCTAGGAAATCTTCATTTACTCCCTCTAGGGGTTCGCCTGATTTGATTCTAAACAATTGGTCAGCGATGACATGGCTCTTCCTCAGCTTGACAATAATAGTGAATGTGAATTCTTGTAATAACAAGAGCCATCTGCTTACCCGTCCTTGAATTATCGGTTTGTTCACTAGGGACATATGGGTTTGACGATTGATGTAGAATGTGAAGGGGGTAGTGTAGAATGTGAATGGGGTAGCGAGCAAGTAGTGTCTGAACTTATGTACAACATAAACCATTCTGAGCGATTCCCTATCCGTCGTACTATAGTTCTCTACCTTTGAAAGTAACCGGCTAGCGAAGAATATTGGGTGGTCTCACCCTTGTGGTTTTACTTGTGCCAATGTTGCTCTGATTGTGTAGTTTGATGCATCGATGTTTACATGGAAATCTTTACTCCAATCAGGATATGCAAGGATTGGCGAACTTATCAATTGTACCTTTAGCTCATCAAAGGCCTTCTCCTGGTCTTCTATCCACATGAATTGTTGACCCTTCCTTGTGAGTACGTCCAACGGGTAGGATATTTGGGCAAAGTTTTTGATAAATCTTCTGTAGTAACCAACATGACCCACAAATGACTGTACTCCGATGATGTTTTGAGGTGGTTCCATTTGTACGATCACCCAAATTTTGTTTGGGTCGGTCTTCAATCTAGCTTTGCAAACTATGTGTCCGAGCATATTTCCCTAAGGCACCATGAAACAACACTTCTTCAGATTTAATGTCAGTCGTGCTACCCTACATTGTTCCATACATTCTTAGAGAGCCTTCAAATGTGTGTCTTCGTTACTATGGATTGACTAGTCGTCCAAGAATGCCTTAAAATTTCCCACTAACATCTTGTCCAATATGTGCAGGATGATTCTTTGGAAAGTCGTAAGAGCATTGCATAGACCAAACGCAATCCAATTGTATGTGTACACTTCGTCTTCCACCATGAATGTTGTTTTCAATTTATCCTCCTCGGCTATACTTATCTAGTTATAACTATAGAACCCATTCATGAATATATAAATTTCATTGCCAGCCATCTCTTCGAGTATGGAGTCGATGAATGGAATCGAGAATGGGTCTTTTATAGTTACTACATTCAGGCTTTGGAAATCCACACATCCAAATTTGTTTGAATTCCTTTTTCAATGATATGACAATTGAAGAGACCTAAGTGATGACTTTGACCTTGAAGATTATTCCCACTTCAAGAATTTTTGTTCATTTAGTAGGGCCTCTTCTGTACATGTTTTCCTCCTGGCACCAAGGGAATTCTATGTACACATAGTTCTAGAAGTATGCCTTTCAAGTCTTTGTACGTCCATGCAAAAGCATCCTTGTATTCTGTGAAGATCTTGAATGTTGCAACCTTCAACACCGGATTCCAATCATCTCCGATTAAGATTATTCATGGGCTATCCTCTTCTCCTAAGTTCACCTTCTTTATTCTTGGTTCTTTGTACTTGATCACCTCATCTCATTCAAAATCATGCATTGGCATGTCATCCACCTGTTGACATGGTTTTCGTGACCGCACCAACATAGAATAAAGTTTCCCAACGGATCCCCTATCCTCTCTTGAACAAAGTTTCCTGCATGCTAAGATTGCGAGATAGATCATACATTTAACTCCAAGGTTCCTTTAATGCGAATAGTCTCAGTTGGCTTGATGTGAGTTTTGCTGGTATTTCAAGGGGACTTACACAATTGTTCGACAGTTGACAGCAGACAGCGGACTAAGGGCTTTGACGTAATTCGAATGATTTGGCAAGTGAGCACAAGTTTCCTAATTCTAACCAAAAATGAACTGAAATTAAATGAGTGTAGGGCTTAAGAAGTTTATGTTCTACTCTAAGTGCAAGATATGTGGAGTTCGACTTCAACAGACTTCAACCAGATTTTACCTAGCCTCGCATCGGACAGCTTCAGCAAAATTGGTGCAATCTTCAGAGGAGTAACGAAGAATATTCAGATTATAATTCAACATACATGTACCATCACAACGATCCATACAAGCATACAAACCACAATCGAAGTTAAGTTTGAAATGATTTCCAGTTGACCACGCAAGGCAGACTTGCCATCAGTAAGTTGCTAGTGGTATGGATAAAGAGAAACTACTTCGATCAAACACCACAAATCCAAAGTAAACTACTTGCATGAAAATGAAAACTATTTTAAGTTACTTCTTGATTCTACTTGAATTGGAAGGACGAAGAAGCCTCGCTAGCTACTCATAACAAAGAGGAGATCACCATCAATGAAAAACTCTTCTATTATGAAACTGTTCACAACAACTTCTTACAAAGTATTCAAATGGAAGACTTTCCTTCCTTTTCAAACTACACTATTCTAAGATATTACAACTAAAGTGTCTTTGCTCTACTCTCTAGTCTGATCTCTAAGCTCCACCTCTACTTCTAATTCTAATGAGTTACAAATGAGGGGGACTCCCCCTTTTATAGTTGGCCAAGTCCAACGGACGGCTCAGATTACAATCGGCTGGGTGGCCTAGATTGTGCCACCTCATCCCTAAACAAGATTCGCCCTAAAAACCGCCACAAAGGAGAGTGGGGTAATAAATGAGCCATAAATGTCCATCATCTTTCTAGAAGATTCCCTTTGTAGACGCGTTCACACTGTTCTCGATCTTCTTTTTGACGTTGTTTTTCAACTTCCTCTTTGTCACTTGAGTCATACCAAGTCTCAACACTTAGCCATTTTTCGCAACTTTCTTCCTTCAAGGTTGAAATGTCTAAATTAAGGTATAAGTTCCATCCGCCCAAGTAAAGAACTGTTACAAAGAATGAAGAAGCTAATAGATTTAACAATATATAACAATAGAAAATATCTCTAGTAAATAGAAAATATCCTTAGGTCTCTCGGCTGGTCAGGCAGGCCAAAAGACGTATATGAGAAAGCCCTCAAATAAAGATTATGTGAAAGAAGGAATTCAAATCAAGATTGTATATCCTTTTCGCTTGAGACCTTGGTATGAAGATAGCCCTCAATCTACTGACACTGATAAAAAAACAACTAGTTTCTTATCTCTGTATGGGACAGAAAATGAATTACCTTTCGGAAATCCAGCAAAAGTGCCTTCTTTTTGGGATCCTATTGGCGAATTGATTTCGAATTATACGTCCCATTGGGCAAAAGTTATTATCGAAAGGATAAACCCTATTATCGAAAGGATAAACCCTATTATCGAATGGGTGAAACCTATTATCCGACGGATAGAGGAACTGCTTCGCTCAAAAAAGATCATAAAGATAAACATTCGACCAGATATCGAGAGTACAGAAAAAAATGATCAGCTTCCCGTAATAATTCGGACCAGGCCTACGTCAAATATTAAATTTTCTTTAGAAGTTGTACAAGATCCATTGGAACCATTTTCAATGCAGGTCAAACCGGGTAATCCTCTATCATCTGATCCATCTCATCCTGTATCTGATCCTCTATCATCTGATCCTGTATCTGATCCGCGTCCTCCTGTATCATCTGATCCGGGTAATCCTCTATCATCTGATCCTGTATCGGATCCTCTATCATCTGATCCGCGTCCTCCTGTATCATCTGATCCAGGTAATCCCGTGTCATCTGATAACACTGGTAGTGATCTTGTTTTTTCACGTATTCTACGTGAATACCAGAACCAAAACGAGAAGATTCTTCTTCTTTGAGTAAACCACAACAACGATTTTTAAACCAATATTTGAATTTTTTCAAGACCAGATATGTTTCTATCAAACAGATCGCCATATGTTTTCGCAGCCATAAAAAGTAATCTGTCTCTGGATCATTTCCTGGATAAAAAGGAAATATTTTTTTTATTTTTCTTGTTTTTCTTTTTTCTTCCGGAAAATAAAGTGCTAGTTTGACTAAGTTTACCGCCACTACTTTCAAGAAATTATCTTGTGTTTGTAGTTGTTCTACTAAGTGGGCTAATTGTTTATTTAATTTTATTAGCAATTCGAAAATTAGGAATTCTTTAATTTCACGCACTATTTCTTCAAAACCCATAGAATTGATGTCAAACTCGTCATTCCCCCTATCTTCCGAAGAAGTTTTAGGAAGAAACCTAGACATTTCGTGATTAAATAATGCTTTATTGAAAAGCGCAAACCTATGTAATTCATCTTTTATTCTTTTCACAGCATAAAATTCTTTGAAATACAAAAGTGATTCTTTGAAGATGCAATACTTATTAGTGAACGTCTGGTATATGAAGACATTTTTACTTCTTTCCAGATCGTAAGATACGAAATTGGAGTTTATATTACGAAGCAGGGCCCTGAAGTAATCACTAGAAAAATACCTCATTTAGATGCTTACTTACTCCGTCATCTGGACGAAAATGGCCTTGTAATGATAGGATCTTGGGTAGAAACAGGTGATGTATTAGTAGGTAAATTAATACTGGAAGCAGAAGAAGACTCACTATTAAATACTCCAGAAGGAAAATTCTTACAAGAATTATTTGATATTAAGGCACCTACTGGAAAAGAAAATTGTTTTAGAGTCCCTAAAGGTGTAAAAGGCCGAGTTCTCGATGTGAGATGCTTCCAGGAGTTCGAGGAAGAAGATTATCTCGGCGATAGTGTAGAAAAAGTTCATGTATATATTTCACAAAAACGTAAAATACAAGTGGGTGATAAAGTAGCTGGAAGGCATGGTAATAAAGGTATTATTTCAAAAATTTTGCCCAGACAAGATATGCCTTATTTACAGAATGGAACACCAGTGGATATGGTATTAAATCCATTAGGGGTACCTTCACGAATGAATGTAGGACAGATCTTTGAATGTTTGCTTGGTTTAGCAGGAAAACTAATGAACAAACATTATAGACTAGCACCTTTTGACGAAAGATACGAACGAGAAGCTTCTAGAAAACTAGTGTTTTCTGAGCTTTATAAAGCTAGCGAGCAAACAGCTAATCCATGGGTATTTGAACCTGATCATCCTGGAAAACATAGATTAATTGATGGAAGAACAGGAAAGGTTTTTGAACAACCTGTTGCAATAGGAATAGCTTAGTGTTTCAAAGGGTACGGTATCTCTGAAATGGATTCAGATGTTTTGGGAGTTATCTCTAAAGTCGATTCAAACCGAGATTCATAAGATTGATGAAAAAACTTCTCCTCCTTATTTTCAATAAGGATACTGGACCCAATATGAAACCTATGCTTTCTAGTGAAATATCTCTTTACTTGTTTAAACTCGGTTCTATCTTCAGATATTTCTTGGGCTATTTTTTCACGAAGTTTTATTATAGCATCTATAATAGCTTCTGGTTTAGGAGGACAACCCGGCAAATAGATATCCACGGGAATTAACTTATCTACTCCGCGAACGGTACTATAAGAATCTGTACTAAACATTCCTCCTGTAATAGTACAGGCTCCCATAGCAATTACATATTTTGGTTCGGGCATCTGTTCATATAATCTCACTAAAGAAGGAGCCATTTTCATGGTCACAGTTCCGGCTGTTATAAGAAGGTCGGCTTGCCTAGGACTGGATCTTGGCACCAAACCGTAACGATCAAAGTCGAATCGCGAACCTATTAATGAAGCAAATTCGATAAAACAACAACTAGTACCATAAAGGAGCGGCCATAAACTAGAGAGTCTCGCCCAATTGGACAGATCGTTTAGAGTAGTTGAAATCACTGAATTCGGAGTTGCTTGATCAAGTAAAGAGAATTCTATAGGATTTATCGCCGGCTTTAGATTTAGATAATTTTCTACTTGCCTTTTACCACTCCAAAATTTGGGAGTTAAGACCATTCCAATGCTCCTTTTAATGTTGCATTGAAAATTATGTACAACATATCAAGGTTCTACGTATAGCTATATGAATCATGGAGGAAGTCCATGAAAGGAACATGAATGACTCGTACAAATTACTTAATGGTAAATGTCCCGAATAGAGCGAACGAGTAACTAATACTCCCGTTATACAAATACACGTCAATATCATGCCCTTTCCTCCCGAATTACTTAGTTCTTGACTTTTATAAACTAAGGTTCCCCAATAAATGAGAGTGACAACAAAAGTAAGAGAAAAAGAGACATGAGCCGATATATGTTCTAGAGTTATAAATATCATAATAAACCCATTTATTCATTTTATTTTAAATAGGATTCGTAAGAGAAAGATAAAATCGATTGATATGTCATCGATCATATTGACATAGATCGAACAATGATAGTAATTGACTATATAGGCACTCCATAAGTAATAGATATAGATATAAGTAATTTATATGGAAGGGATTGAACCCATAGTATCTTATTAACAATAATGCCGCCACTCGGATTCGAACCGAGATGCTCTAGCACTGCTTCCTAAGAGCAGCGTGTCTACCAATTTCACCATGGCGGCTTAGCATTTTAGTATTGTTTAGTCACTATATTAGACTATTTTCCCGAGATTGTCAATGCTAATCTAATATTGAGAGAAGAGTATTTTCTCTGTTCAATGTCCGAATTGACATTAAATAGAGAAATGCGATGTTGGTCGTTATAACGGAGTATGGCGCAGTTTGGTAGCGTGCCATCTTGGGGTGGTGGAGGTCGTGGGTTCAAATCCTGCTGCTCCGAAACGAACGGTAAACATGAATATTATGGAATATAAGATTTTCATGAGGCGATCCCCGAAAGCCGCCATCCGCTAACGAATACCTTCGTTCAAAGAATATTTTTGCGTCGGTTCCATAAAAAAGCTTTGTACAAATATCTCAAGCATTTTTAAGGGACTCCATAAACTACAGCCAGAAGTTTTCAAATATATAATACTGCTCCACCTGGGACGGAAGGATTCGAACCTTCGCAATAACAGGACCAAAACCTGCTGCCTTACCGCTTGGCCACGCCCCATTGGTGTTGTTTTATTTTAATCAATTAATAGAAATTGAAGCAATGTTTTATTGTAATCTGAATTGCTTATTATAATTCGATTCGCTATAATTCTAGCGATTTCGAAGAGATCTTTTAATTTCACGCCAATAAGTATACGATTGCATACTGCATGCATATGAGCCCGCTTAGCTCAGAGGTTAGAGCGTCGCACTTGTAATGCGATGGTCATCGGTTCGATCCCGATAGCTGGCTCGTTTTTATTCGTTTCATTTCTTCCATTATCAACCATAGATTGTTAAAATCTATGAAATAGGGAAAAGACTCTTCCTTTTCTGATCGTCGGTCCGCCGGGTCTGTCGTGGCATATCCCGCCAACTATTAGCTTCTTTCCACATATCAAAGAATCACTTTTGTATTTCAAAATTTTTGTACAAAATACACATTTTGTAGCCTTTATTGTCAAAAAGGCTTCTCTTTCAAGTGATATTGTATCATGTTATGTATGTATGACGCAACCCGATTTCTTATTTCGATTGACCTGCGGACCTTTCCGCAATTCTAATTTATTCTATATTAAAAGTAAATGCGATACATTTCATTTTAGGCGAAAAAGAAAATGAAAAAAATTGCAATAGCAGACGGTATGGGCATAGGTAGAAATGTGACTAGTTATTGGCTCAGCAAGTTGAAGACTTCCGATCGTTATCCATTTACTTCCAATTTCATTGGATGAATATCTATTTATCTCGACAAAATAGCATCAACAGCCTCTAGTCGTGTTCTAGCTCTTTTGAGGGCTACATCAGCCTCGATTGCTTGTCTTTTGCCTTCAGCTCGCGCACGATCAGCTTTAGCTAATCTAAAACTTTCCTGAGCCTCTTGAAGATCAATATCAATACCTCTTTCTGCATTATTTACCAATAATGTTATTTCATTATTGTCTATCTTGGCAAAACCGCCCATCAAAGCCATAGTTGACCACTGGGCATTGAGTCGTATTTTCATGACTCCTATATCCAAAGCTGTTACAATTGCAATATGGTTGGGTAATACACCCATTTGACCATTATTAGTAGTTAGTATTATTTCTTGAACTTCTGAATCCCAAACAACTCGATTGGGAGTGAGTACACGAAGATTTAGGTTCATTTTGTTTCTTTAAATTTCTTTTAAGTTCATAGCCTTTCCTAATGCCGATCGACTACGATATTGAACCCGTTCCTGGAGAGGAAAATCAATTTATTGCCTATGTAGCTTACCCCTTAGATCTTTTTGAAGAAGGTTCTGTTACTAACCTGTTCACTTCTATTGTAGGTAATGTATTTGGATTCAAAGCCTTACGGGCTCTACGTCTGGAAGATTTACGAATTCCTCCTGCTTATTCAAAAACTTTCCAAGGACCACCACATGGTATTCAAGTGGAAAGAGATAAATTAAACAAATATGGTCGTCCTTTGTTGGGATGTACTATCAAACCAAAATTGGGTCTATCTGCCAAGAATTATGGTAGAGCGGTTTATGAATGTCTCCGTGGTGGACTTGATTTTACCAAGGATGATGAAAACGTGAATTCCCAACCATTTATGCGCTGGAGAGATCGTTTCTGCTTTTGTGCAGAAGCACTTTATAAAGCTCAGGCTGAGACGGGTGAGATTAAGGGACATTACCTGAATGCTACTGCAGGTACGTGTGAAGAAATGATGAAAAGGGCAGTATTCGCCAGAGAATTGGGAGTTCCTATCGTCATGCATGACTATCTGACTGGAGGTTTTACGGCAAATACTTCGTTGGCTCATTATTGCCGAGATAATGGCCTACTTCTTCACATTCACCGCGCAATGCATGCAGTTATTGACAGACAAAGAAATCATGGTATGCACTTCCGTGTACTAGCTAAAGCACTACGTATGTCTGGTGGAGATCATATTCACGCTGGTACTGTAGTAGGTAAACTTGAAGGAGAACGAGAAGTCACTTTGGGTTTTGTTGATCTATTACGTGATGATTTTATTGAAAAAGACCGAAGTCGTGGTATTTATTTCACTCAAGATTGGGTCTCTATGCCGGGTGTTCTGCCTGTAGCTTCAGGAGGTATTCACGTTTGGCATATGCCTGCTCTGACCGAGATCTTTGGGGATGATTCCGTATTACAGTTTGGTGGAGGGACTTTGGGGCACCCTTGGGGAAATGCACCTGGTGCAGTGGCTAATCGAGTCGCTTTAGAAGCTTGTGTACAAGCCCGTAATGAAGGACGTGATCTTGCGCGTGAAGGTAATGAAGTGATCCGCGAAGCTACTAAATGGAGTCCTGAACTAGCTGCCGCTTGTGAAGTATGGAAAGAAATCAAATTGAAAATTATTGTATTGTTTTCAAGGTCTTGCAAAATCCGGACCGATCGAATTTGAACAAATAATAGCAATCTATAGGAGCAAGTGAAAGATTTTTTCTTCCAAAAAAAGTGTAAGAGGAAAGTATACTATACTAGTATAACCCAAATAAAATAAATAAAGAGTAAACATAGTAGAGAATATCTCATCAAGTTCAAGAGAACTGACTTGGCTCATATTTCTTACTATGCTTACTCTTACATAATCGTAATATCCATTTATTTTCCAATTAAAGATCTAGTCTTTTTTATTCTTATTCAATCCTTCTGCTAATAAGCAATCAATCGTATTTGGAGAAAGCCATTTTGTTTTTAACAATGTATCGATCATTTGTTTAAATAACATTCTATTAGAGAAGAATAAATTTGATAAATATTCATAACTTTCGGATAGAGTTTTATAAATAAGAGATTCATTAGATAATAAATCTCTATTTTCCCTTTCTCCCTTGAGCAAACGTTGTTTGAACTTATCATCCCGTGTTGTTTCACGGAACCAACGTTCACTTATCACCGATTGGGAATATGGTAATACACGTCTCAATCGGATACCAATTTCTTGAAAGCGTTTGAAAGTTTCAAAATTTTCTTTTTCTTTCATTTTAATGTTAAAAGGCAAATCATCATCATCAGTCTTAATTTTCGTTTCTAAGACAATTTTTCTCACCTTTTTCCGCTTTAGAATAGCCTTTAACTTTTTTTTAATACTGTATTTTAGCTCTCTTGTTGAAGAATAAGTAAGATAAATAGTCTTCACGAGTTCTTTAGAAACAAAAAGTTCTCCTCGTTCAAAAGCAGAGTGCTTATTTAAAAAGCGAATACTCACGGGATCCCAAAGAAATCGACGAGCTAGATAGATTACTGGTGTATTTAAAGGTTTATACTCCGTTGCATACTCTTCTGTATCAAATTGGTATATTCCCATCCTTTGAAACTTATTGTATAATAATTTTGCTTCCCAGAAAGCAGCTGTCTTTCTTTCTACAATATCATCTTTCGCGGCATAAAGAGGCTGGAAGCCGGGGTTAGACATCAGAAATTTCTTCCAATACAAACTAGAAAGACGGGTCGGTCTTTCTTGAAACCTTCCAAACAGATGAAGATAATCCAATAAAGGATTTTCTATTGTTATATCTTTAATATGCTGAAAACTCTTTCATTATCTCTAGTAAATGAAAATATCCTTAGGTCTCTCGGCTGGTCAGGCAGGCCAAAAGACGTATATGAGAAAGCGCATTATGATAAAAAACCTCATAAGTTTTTGTATACCCGAGGAGAGGATTCTAACCCTCCAGAGTATTTTGCGAGAAGAGTTATCCAATTCGTGTTTGCACTCAAATTGGCAAAATTGATGTCTCCTTGCGTCATATGGATTCCAAGCATTCATGAACTGAATGATTACTTCTTCCTTATTGCATTATTGCTAGAACTCCTTGGGGATGCATATAATGCGATTGATGGTGAAAAGGAAACCACCATCAAACAGGAAATATAGGTTTGCGCTTTTCAATAAAGCATTATTTAATCACGAAATGTCTAGGTTTCTTCCTAAAACTTCTTCAGAAGATAGGGGGAATGACGAGTTTGACATCAATTCTATGGGTTTTGAAGAAATAGTGCATGAAATTAAAGAATTCCTAATTTTTGAATTGCTAATAAAATTAAATAAACAATTAGCCCACTTAGTAGAACAACTACAAACACAAGATAATTTCTTGAAAGTAGTGGCGGTAAACTTAGTCAAACTAGCACTTTATTTTCTGGAAGAAAAAAGAAAAACAAGAAAAATAAAAAAAATATTTCCTTTTTATCCAGGAAATGATCCAGAGACAGATTACTTTTTATGGCTGTGAAAACATATGGCGATCTGTTTGATAGAAACATATCTGGTCTTGAAAAAATTCAAATATTGGTTTAAAAATCGTTGTTGTGGTTTACTCAAAGAAGAAGAATCTTCTCGTTTTGGTTCTGGTATTCACGTAGAATACGTGGACGCAAGATCAGTGTTATCAGATGACACGGGATTACCTGGATAGATGATACAGGAGGATGCCGATACATACAGGATCAGATGATAGAGGATTACCCGGATCAGATGATACAGGAGGACGTGGATCAGATACAGGATCAGATGATAGAGGATCAGATACAGGATGAGATGGATCAGATGATAGAGGATTAACCGGATCGATGATAAGATTTTCATGAAGCTGATCCCGAGCCGCCATCCAAGCACTAATACCTTCGTTCAAAAAGAATATTTTTATGCCGGTTCCATAAAAAAGCTTGTACAAATATCTGTTTACAGTTTCTTAAGGGACTCATAAACTACAGTTGTAGTTGACCATATAATATATTCATCACGATTGAGAAGGAGAACTTACGAACAATGCAAGATATAAAAACATATCTTTCCACAGCGCCTGTGTTAGCTACTTTATGGTTGGGATTTTTAGCCGGTTTATTAATTGAGATAAATCGTTTTTTCCCAGATGCCCTGACTTTTCCCTTTTTTTCGTTTTAATTTTCCTCTCCTGCGAACCCGAAAGAAAAAAATGATGTTAGATTTATTTCCTTTTCTTCTTGGATAAAGAAAATAAATGAAATTCAATCTCTTTAGAATTCAAGGGAGGGTGAAGTTAGAATAAGACAAAATAGAAATCTAGATCCAAAAGTTGCTTCCACAAATAGTAAACTACTGAAAACTCTTAATTAAAGATTTTATTACTTAATTCATTCTCGTAATAAAATCTTTAATCATTCTTCGAAAACTTCTATCCCTTTCTCTTTCTTCTCTTTTTTCCAAATTGAAAAGAAAAGAAGTAGATACAATATCCAAAGTAAGTTATATGGCCAAGGGTGGAAATGTAAGAGTAACAATTACTTTAGAATGTACTAGTTGTACCCAAGATAGTGTTGATAAAAAATCGCCGGGTATTTCGAGATATACGACTCGAAAAAATCGCCGCAATACTCCTCTTCGATTGGAATTAAAGAAATTTTGTCCTTATTGTTACAAGCATACTATTCACGGAGAAATAAAAAAATAGATTGAATCTACAAAAATAGGAATTTACCATTCCTACCCAGATATATAAATATATCAAAGATATTTCTCTTTCTTTGTATTTTCAAAAAATATGTCACTGTCAATATTTCTTTTCGAAATATTTTGAAAAAATAGTATTTGAAAGGTTCATAAAACAAACTATGAATAAAATGAAACCATCTTTTCGGAATACATCTAAATCACCTTTTCATAAAACATCTAAATCATCTTTTCATAAAACATCTAAGCCATCTTTTCGGAATACATCTAAGCCATCTTTTCGGAATACATCTAAGCCATCTTTTCGAAATACATCTAAGTCATCTTTTCGGAATGCATCCAAGCGATTTTCTCCAAATCAGCAGTCTTTTCGAAAACGTTTATCGCCAATTCAGCCTCGAGAGCAAATGGATTATAAAAATATTAGCTTAATTAGTCGATTTGTTAGCGAGCAAGGAAAAATACTATCTCGCCGAACGAATCGATTAGCGTTGAAACCACAACGTTTAATAGCTAAAGCTATTAAACAAGCTCGTATTCTATCTTTGATACCTTTTCTTTCTTTAAAATGAAAAGAAATTAAAGCCTAAGAAATAAACTTGCTCCTACATTGAATCGGAGCTGGGATATCTGACAAAGATAGCGCAGATTTCTTTTCTTTCTTTTTTATAAATGAAAATAATTAGAATAAAAATAGAATTATCCAAGTGGATTTGTTCATCCCGAATTCATTTTCGTATTGTCTCTAGTTTCCCGGAGAATTTCTCCGGGAGATTGGGGTTTACTATTTCATAATACAAGAATATTTTCTAAGATCATAGAGAAGCAATTATTATTTAATACAGCTATTTGCGCAAGTGTTCTACGATTTGTAAACAACTGCCTTTTGTATAAAAAATGTATAAATTGATTATAGGAGACTCCATTAGCACGGGATGCTGCATTAATCCGAGTAATCCACAAACGACGAAAATCTCTCTTCCGCTTAATTCTATCTCGGTGAGCGGAAACTAAGGCTCTCATCTTCTGTTGGTTAGCAGTCCTAAAAAGTTTTGAATGGGCTCCCCGAGAGCCTGATACAAATGCGAGAATCTTTTTTCGACGTTTTTTAGCTATATATCCACGTTTAACTCTGGTCATTGAAGTTGATTCTTCATAAATGACTAATCTATTTTTTGATCAATCATTTTTTTGTTTTGTTTATTAAGAATAAAACTGATTGTTCTAATGTATAAAATAGAGATTCCAATGGCTTTTGCTACTCTAACCTTCCCAACCATAATTCTCTTCAGTTAGGTACCTTCCAAGTAGGCAAGGGATCGGACCTTGCATTTAAGTAAGAAAAAAAAAATAGAATATATATATATATATATATATATATTATGGATTTCTTCGTTTCTATGGTTCTTTTTCTAACGGTAAGGTCCTCTCTATACGCCGGAGCCCTAAGATATAAGATGAGTATTTGGTAACTTGTATAGTTTACCATTTTCAGCTCTACTCTCCCCCCCCCCGAATTATCAAGTAAGAAATACTCTCATGATAAGATTTATAGATACAGTAACGACATGTAATTGTGAGAGTTGGCAAGGTAGCTGACCTTTTGTCCGTTCTCGCAGCAATAAAAACATATTTATGTTTTTTCAATTTGCATTATTTCCTCGCTCAATGGATTGATGACCATTCGCTACCAATGAGGAATTGCTTTTCATCCCACATCAAGGTGATTGGATTTGCACCAATGGAAACCATAAATTTCATCCCCGGTAAGAGTAGATGATAGATCTGTACTTTTTAACAGAAGGAAAGTTCTTCTTGCTTCTTGTTAGAGCAATTTCCTGGTCCGTTTCAGCTTCTGATCCAAACGAGTCGCACATACACCCTAGCACATACTCCTTTACGCTGAGGACATCCTCGAAGAGCAGGAGATTTGGTTCTATTTTCTATTGGCTGTCTCGCGTTTCTTATAAGTTGTTGAATAGTCGGCACTTTGCATTATATTTGAAATTGAATGGTTCGGATTCATCCTAACCAACTATAGAAAGTAGAAACTGTATAAATAAATTTGAGAAAATCATTCTTTAAAGAGAGACAATGGCATATTATAAATGTTAAGATAAATGCCATGCTATAAATGATCCCAATTTAATAATTATTCTTTATTTAACTAAAGGAGTTAATACTTAATATGATTAAATGAGGAATTTCCTTTAATGGTAGAAATAACTAGCCTGAGATGTAAATCAGGGGTTCGACAATCAATAAAATGAAAATTGTCTGAATTAACAGAAGTAAATGATCTTTGTGAAAAAACTACTTATGATTATGATATAAAAATACAGTTATGATATACAAATATAGTTTAATTCTTGAAATATAAATATATAATGTTCTAACTAAAATATAATGTTCTAACTAAAATATAATGTTCTAACTAAAACGCGATAATTCCATTAATTTGAATTCTCCTTGACTTGACATGAATGCGATAGTTATGGTATTATAACTAAAACCGAATATTCTCCTTGACTTGACATGAGTGCAATAGTTATGGTATTATAACTAAAACCGGATAATTTTTTATTATGAACTTGTTTCGAACTTTCGGTAGATACGCTGGTCTCTAGTAGGTATTAGAGAGAGGTTATTATTAACTTAGTTTAAGAATGTTAACTAAGTTAACAATCGTAAAATATTGACATTTTTGTTTCCCAGGAGATTCGTGCAGCAGAAGATCCTGAATTTGAGACTTTTTATACAAAAAATATTCTTTTGAACGAAGGTATTCGTGCTTGGATGGCGGCTCAGGATCAGCCTCATGAAAATCTTATATTCCCTATCTTTTTATATGGTAAATTATCGGGAGGTATATATGAATCCGTTGTAGTATCTTTTTCTTCTTCTCATAAAGATCAAGATCAAGTGGATATTCCAGAACTTCTTGACAAACATAAATCACTTTCGAATTATTCAGTGGATCAAGTTAAATACGAATCAGTTGACTCAAACTGTTTTGAAAAAAGAAAAAAAAATATATGGAATTTTTTCGAAACTGATCGAGCCATCCCTAACGAACATCAAGACTATATCTATTTCACCATTCTTTCTCAAAACACCGATACGAGGGTAAAAAAGAAAAAAAAGGAACTCATCATACCGTTATGGTGTGATAAACAATGGGGAAAGCGAAGAATCCCTTGTCCTGATTTAATTCTTAGAATGCCCAGAGAAGGTATTCTATATAAAAATGACATTTTTGCTTTTTTGAATAACCCTCGTTCAGAAATGATAAAATATAGCAATATTATCGGAGGTTATTCAATTGGAAAAAAATGGAATTCTCTTGAAAATCAATTAGATGGAGGGCCCAGATCAAAAATAAAAGGAGAGCCCAGATCAAAAATAAAAGGAGAGCCCAGATCCCAGATCAAAAATAAAAGAGGTTTATGCTTCTCTTATTTCAGTAAGAACAAAAAAAAGAACAAAAAAGATCATTATCAATATGATTCAAATTAGCTTGCTGAAATACCCTTTTTTCAATATGGCAAAAAGGGAAAATAGAGCAAGTTCTCAATTTTTGTTTCATAACAAATTAGATGACACTAATTCTTTTTTTTCAAATGATCAAAGTCAAACCTTTTGAATTTCATTGACCAAATGATTCTGACTATGCTCCATAGTTATTCTAACACTGTTGAATGACCCCCAAATGTTTCCAAAAAATATTGCCAAGTGTATGTTCAATTTTTGAAAATTTTTTTTTCGATTTTTCGATATTGAAGTATTCGAACGGGCTTCTGACAATTGTTCAACTTTAGGAAGACCTTGAATTATATCATCGGATTTTAATCTTTCGTATAAGATAGTTATTAATCTATCTCCTTCGTAAAGAATTTTACCATAAAAACTATTAAGAGTTGCTCCTCGAGTACCCAAATAGGGTTTAGCTGATCTAATGATGAAAGATTCCTCATGAAAAACTACAATTTGACCAGATCTTTGGATTTGTTTCTTTTTGAATATCCATATACTTTCACAAAGAAATTGTCCAAGGCTGACTACTGGAAATGTTTTTTCAAAAAAATTGGATAGGGAAAAATACAAATTGAAAAAATTGAAAATAATATTCCTGCATGAGTCAATACTAGAAATTACCTGGATCATCTGATACAGGATGATCTAGTCACTAGTAGAAATTACCTGGATCATCTGATACAGGATGATCTAGTCACTAGTAGAAATAGTGTGGAGTTTTTCCAGTGTTATGATATCCTGGGTCATATTGATTATGATTATCGACTCTATATTACAAATAATGAGTTTTTTCACCAAATAGAGAATCTCTACCTTCATCACAAGAAGAATGAAAAAGATTGTGACAACAGTTTCTTTTCGTATACTGAAGATACTAAGAGTATTTATTTCTATTTACTAGAGATTATGACGACATCCGCCATTTTGACTCGAAGATGCTCTTAGCTCAACATTTATCTCCTTAAAAAGATATGTTTAATAATGGAGCTTGACCAATCAATTTATTTTTCAATTAGAGGCAGAATCCAGGGTTAATGTAAATGAAATCAACGAGCTATGCCTCGGATTGTAACAAATTACAAGAAGGCGTTTCCGTCTACGAATTAGGCGGCACTTTTCACAAATTTTGCGAACAGAAGCACGGATTTTCATATTTGTGGTCCTTTATTTAATGCTAAAATCTTGTTCTTTTTTATAGATTTAATGGGCCTCAATATTGATCGGTAGCAGATATAAAGTCATCGTCATCATTTCGTTTGACGGGATGTCTATATATTATACGTCCTTTGCTTAAATCGTAAACAGATAATTCAACTCTCACTCTATCTCCCGGTACTACTCGTATTGTTCGATATCTCATTTTACCTGATACAACCGTTAAAACCTCGAAATCGTTATCTAGGTGGACTAAAAACATACCATTAGGATATGCTGTGGTAACTACGCCGTCAACAACGACAAAATTCTTTTTGGTACCCATTTTGAACTAGACTCCTATTTTTTTGCAGTGATTATTTTTTGCAGTGATTATTTTTTTGCAGTGATTATTTTTTTGCAGTGATTTCAATTTGAAAAGTAGGGAAAGTTATTAACTATTACATTGATTTCTAAAAGAGGAAAAAAATTTCATTATGTTTAAATAAAAGACATTTAACATAACAAAAAATAAAGAATTTGTTTCTTTTTTTTTATAAATTGAATATTTATTAAATAGCTTTTTTTTGTCAGCCAAATTGCTGACACTGAATAATATTCAGTATTCATGAATATCATGAAGAAACTCTTTTGTCAATATTATTTTGGCGGCATTCCAATATTGGAGGCAAAAATACAAGGCTCTTCAGCTATTTACTTTTTGTTTTGGAGTTACCATAAAATACATAATAATTCCCCTCCTATTTTTTTTTGTCGCGCTTCTCGATCAGTCATTATTCCTTGCGAAGTAGAAAGGATTGCAATTCCCATTCCACCTAAAACTTTAGGAATCTCTCGAGCATTAGAATAGATTCTCAGACCAGGTTTGCTAATGCGCTTTGAAGCGGTTATATATCTCTTTTGCGTCCTTCCCCTAGATTTTGAAGTTAAAACAAAAAAAGATTTTTTACCTTCTCGATGTTCCCTAACATGTTCTATAAAACCTTCTCGTAGAAGAATCCTTGTGATGTTCTCGGTAATAGTAGTAGCTGCCACTCGAACTGTTTTTTTTTTTACCATGTCAGCATTTCTTATATAAGTCATTAGATTAGCAATAGTATCGTTACCCATGACGAACTAATTCTTAGGAATTTACAAGCTCAATATAAAGACATGTTTATCTTTTTTTAGGAATATGCCTGACATTACTTCTACATAGTGTATAATTATAATACTTCAGGAGACAATGAAATTATTTTGGTGAAATTCAATTCTCTTAATTCCTCAGTAACTGAACCAAAAACTCGAGTTCCTCTTGGATTTCCTTTCTGATCAATGACAACTGCTGCATTGTCATCAGATCGTATTATCATTCCATCGCTACGTTTAAGTTCTTTACACGTACGTATAACTACGGCTCTAACTACTTCTGATTCTTGCAGAGTCATATTAGGTGCTGCTTCTTTAATTATAGCGATGATAATATCGCCGATATTAGCGGTGTTACGATTACCTGCTCCTAGCACTCGAATACACATTAATTTTCGGGCTCCACTGTTGTCTGCTACATTCAAGTAAGTTTGGGACTGAATCATTTTTCCTCCAAAAGAATTGTTACCTCGGCAGAAAAAAAGTATTTCTTATCAATTAAATAATCTTTTTCTACCAGAAATATCTCTTTGGTTCGGCATTATTTACGCAAACTAGTAATAAATTTAGTATGTATAGGCATTTTATACGCAACGATTTGAAAAGCTGCTCTAGCTATAGTCTCTGATACTCCACTTATTTCATAAAGTATTCGACCTGGTTTGACGACGGATACCCAATATTCTGGAGATCCCTTGGCTTTCCCCGAACCCATACGTATTTCTACAGGTCTCGTTCTAATAGGTTTGTCGGGAAATATACGTATCCATATTTTGGCACCGCGACGGGCATAACGAGTAATTGCTCGTCGTCCTGCTTCTATCTGCCCAGATGTGATCCAAACAGGTTCCAATGCCTGAAGAGCAAATCTACCAAAACAAATGCGATTTCCCCGAGAAGATACTCCCTTGATTCTTCCCCTATGTTGGTGACGAAATTTTGTTCTTTTTGGGTTCTAGTCGATGGTTGTCTAATACTATTTGAATCCCATCTCTATTTCAGAACCGGATATGAAAGTTTCTTCTCATCCGGCTCCTTGTGAAGAATCTATGGCCAAATTCGATAATAAATATTGAGATCCTCTGTTATATAGGAATAAATCTGTATTTACTCATTACACATATCATATACATATAATATGAGGATACAAATACCTCTTTTATTATATATCGGTACTGCTCAATAAGTATCTTACAGGCGAATATTTACTCTTTCAATATTTGGGGTCGACTTATGGACTCCAATGAAATGAATTCTCTACTGGTTTATTTCGCCATCCTTTCCAATGAATGATTAAGATTTCTATACGATCTTATGCAGTCACAGGTTCCATCGTTTCCATAGCTTTCAAATGGCTGCTTAGGTTTACCCTCTGCAATGGAGCTCTTATTTATATTTATTTCTTACAAGAATCAATTTTCTTAGTTTCCATTGATCCGAAGCTCTTTTTTTTTCGCTTATAAACTGACTGAATATAAATAATCAGGATAATTCTTATGCTTTATCACACTGCTCTTTGGGGGTTATTTATGAACCATACAATACTGTAAGAAAGAAGATTTCATTTTTTCTTTTTCTCCTTCCTCCCCTTTTTCTTTTCTTGCATTACCAAAGACTCTTTTTCGCTTTACGAGAGATATAGGTTTATCTTTTCGTCTAAAAAAGTCTTTCGTTGATTTGATAGAACTATCTATATTTAAATAACTAGCTTATTGGCTCTTAGTAATTAATATAAAACAAATATACCAGAGACCAATTTGTTTTTATTTCGAGTTCTCTATCATTTTAGAAAAGAAGGCAAAAGCTTGATCTCAACGAGTCGCACACTAAGCATAGCACTGCTCCAAGATATTTAATTCTTTTAATTTGATCTTATAGAATTTAAGATTTATAATTGGTCAGATTATAGAAGGATATTGCTCATCTTAAACAAAGATCCAAATTTTGATCCCCAATACTCCATAGACGGTTTGAACCGCATAATAACAATAATCAATTTTAGCTCGAAGGGTCTGTAGGGGCACTCTACCTTGCATAGCCGATTCTTTACGAGCTCTCTCAATTCCGTTAAGACGACCTTTAATTTGTATTTTAATACCTTCTACATCTGCCTTTTCAGCCAGTTCAATAGCTTTTTTCATTATTTTTCTTATTTCAACTCTCTCCTTTAGTTGCAGAGCAATATATTCCGCAAGAATTTTGGGTTCTCTATAAGGTTTCTCCACTTTTTCTAAATAAATGATAAGTTTTCTGTTTTTTCTGTTTACAGAATCAAGCATACTTTGTACAAGCATATTTTGTACTTCCTTTCTTAATTGCATTTCTTCTTCTTCATCTTTTTCTTTACCCTGTTTTTCTTTACCCTGTTTTTCTTTACCCTTTTTTTCTTTACCCTTTTTTTCTTTACCCTTTTCTTTCTTTTTTTCTTGGCCCTGTTTTTCGAAAAACAAGTCGACAAATGCAATATATATATTTACCGAAATCAACTCGGTCTGTTTGAGAATCTCTATACGTGTAATTCCTCCATAACTAGAATTTATCGAATCTTTGATATTGCCGTGGGTAGAGAGAAGTCTACCGGTAATATTGTTTGGGTTATATTATGGTTTCTTAGCGACATTGCCAATTGGTCCAGCTCAGATGTATTATGTCAGGTCTATATTACTGAAGGATAAAATATTTGATAGAAATAATAATAATAAAATTGTTCCAACAGGAAAATTTATTCTTAGTGGTTCTTTTGTAGGGCAATTTATAGTTTTTTCATCGATTTATCTTTCCCCTATTTATACAGCGTTATTCAAACCTCACGCGATGACTCTAATGTTTGTACCAGTCTTCTTCTTTCTTTTTATTAAAATACTCTTCTTGAATGTATTGTTCCCTTGGATGAACACTCCCGCAATAGAGTTTTTTCTTGGAGTAGCTCTCCAATTGCTGAATCCTGCCCTTTTCGGTAAATCTGTGTTTACGAGATTAGTGAACATGATGTTGTTTAGATATAGCGGCAACCTCTTATTTCTGCTAAGTACCTTCAATCTTTTGATATAACCAAGATACACAGCTAATTGGACAAAAAGTATGATAATTACCTGTCTCGCATTCGACAGTGAGAGGTTCATCAATGTTCACTGACATAAATGATTATAACTATGTTGATTAAATCGTCGTAAATCCAAGTAAATTTTCCTTATTATTTTGATCTTTCCCCTCATCAATAGGATTGAGATAAAGGTCAGAGAGTAAACTGAATAATTCCCGATCTGGAATCTCCTTTGGCACAATACCTTCTGGTTGGGACAATATTTGATCCGCTATGTCTAAATAATATTCACATACATAGTTAAGGGATGGTTCGGATCCAACCATTTCAAATAAGGTTTTCCCCTTGACTCTCGAAACTCGAATATCTTCAATAAGAGGTAACACTTCTATTACGGGCATTGGACAGGCTTCTACATATTTATTAATAAGATCTCTTTTAGATGTACGATTTCCAACCAAACCTGCTAATCGGAGTGGATGTGTACGAGCTTTTTCCCTGATAGAAGCAGTAATACGATTAGCTGCAAATAATGCATCAAATCCATTATCTGTGATAATGACACAGTAATCTGCATAGTTCAACGGAGCAGCAAAACCTCCACAAACCACGTCACCCAATACATCAAATAATATTATATCATATTCGTAAAATGCATTTAATTCTTTTAACAATTTCACAGTCTCTCCTACCACATATCCCCCGCATCCAGCTCCTGCGGGTGGCCCCCCAGCTTCCACACAATCTACCCCTCCATAACCTTTATGAATGACATCTTCGGACCAAATATCCTCATAATGATAATCTTTGGACTGCAAAGTATCTATAATTGTAGGTATCAAAAATCCTGTTAGAGTAAAAGTACTATCATGTTTGGGATCACATCCAATCTGTAACACTTTTTCACCACGTCTAGCTAGGGCAATTGAAATATTACAACTAGTGGTTGATTTACCGATTCCGCCTTTTCCATAAACTGCTATTTTCATCTTTTGATCTCCTTTTATTTCTTTTTTATCTTCCGAATTTGTTATTCGGAAGATCTCATTTTTAGTTTTACTTTGCCTTATTTATATGATTGTAGCATATTACATTGTTTGGCCCTGCTTTTTTTTTTAGCTCCCTCACATCTTAAACCTTATTCTCTCCTGAACCCGTTCCTGGAGAGGAAAATCAATTTATTGCCTATGTAGCTACGATATTGAACCCGTTCCTGGAGAGGAAAATCAATTTATTAAAAAAATTAAAAAAAGTTGAGTTCCCGGTTCTCCAATTGACAAATCCATATATATAATATATTTTTTGTGACTTTGGCAAGGAGTAGGATAAGTGATAAAATAAGCGAAAATAATAAGGCAAGGTTACTGAATTCTCTCCTTCCAAAAAGATTCTTTCACGATCTATGAAGATAAAACAGCACATTTATGCTACTAATACGCACGAGAGCTTTCATTTTCAAACTGTTTCTTCTCGACGAGCTATAGTAATAGCTCCTATAAGAGCAACTAGAAGAATTATAGAAATAAGTTCGAATGGAAGAAAAAAATCAGTGGATAAATGAGCCCCAATACGTTGAATATTGTTTGTTAAATCTCGTTCTAACATTTGATCTGATTTTTGAGTCAGAGATATTCCGAACCATGATATGTTCAAGATAATAGTAATTAATGAACAAAAAAGACTCGTACAAACTATTGAAGTGATGCTATCTCCGACGGTCCAGGGAGGGGCATAATTGGGATATTTCGGATTATTCATCAACATCACGGCAAATAGAATCAAAATATTAACAGCTCCTATGTAGATCAGGATTTGTGCAACAGCTACGAAATCCGCGTTCAATATAATATAGAAAAGGGATATACAAATAAGAACTATCCCCAATGAAAGAGCGGAATAAATTATATTAGTAAGTAATACTACTCCCATACCTCCTAATATAAGACTTAGCGTTAGAGGAGCCAAAAGAATATCATATATCGATTCAAGTCGATTCATTATGTGCACAATAAGTTTGAATATTATTTCCTCCCATTCATTCAATAAAAAGTGACCCCATTTACCTATATGCTATACTGGATTTGTACTTGAAATATTTCATTTGATATGGGCACTGATTCATTAATCTATAGTTCAATAATAGATTCTGATCAATCATACATGTGACATTATTCATGAAATGTCAATAGGATTTATAATTCACGACTCGTAAAAAAAGTATTTTATTTATCAGATACTCTTTGATCGGAACTCAATCTGAATAATCGTAGAAGTGATTGAATAATCCAATTTGTCCGTAGTTTCTTCAGACATACTAAGTTAATATGTTGAGCTCGGAATTGTTTGAATTGTTAAATCTTCAACAACCGATATAGGTAAACGTCCTAAAGCAATATGATCGTAATTTAATTCATGACGATCATAGGTCGAAAGTTCGTACTCTTCAGTCATCGCCAGGCAATTTGTGGGACAATATTCGACACAATTCCCACAAAAGATACAAATTCCAAAATCAATACTATAATTTTCCAATCGTTTTTTCCCAATATCTATTCCGACTTTCCAATCCACAACAGGTAGATTTATCGGGCATACACGGACGCATACTTCACAAGCAATACATTTATCAAATTCAAAGTGGATCCTTCCGCGAAATCGTTCTGATGGGATCAATTTTTCATAGGGATATTGAATAGTAATAGGTAAACGATTCATGTGATATAAGGTAACCATAAAACCTTGACCAATGTATCTCGCAGCTTGTATTGCTTGTTCACTATAATTCATAAACCCAGTTACCATGGATAACATGTGTAAAATCTCCTTGAATAATCATTTCATAGAAATTTCTTTCTCTTCATAGATCGGATCTATCAAATTTGGATATATTGCAGAATTGAGAATATAGAACCTCTTCACGAAGCAGAAAATTCTTTTTGATTTCTCATCCTTTCGTAGACTATACTTATAGAACGGAAATATGATTTCAATAAGATCTAAATAGAGAAAGGGATATTTTTGTGGTGTAGGATGGGAATACAGATCAAATTAAGATAGAGACAAAGTCTAATTTATGAAATTAGCCTATTGGATGTATGCTGGTCCTGCTCATATTGGAACCCTACGAGTAGCTAGTTCTTTCAAAAATGTGCATGCCATTATGCACGCTCCTCTAGGAGATGATTATTTTAATGTAATGCGTTCTATGTTAGAACGCGAAAGAGATTTTACTGCTGCAACTGCTAGCATAGTAGATCGTCACGTACTAGCACGTGGATCTCAAGAAAGAGTTGTGGATAATATTCTCCGGAAAGATAAGGAGGAACATCCTGATCTTATCATATTGACACCTACATGTACCTCTAGTATTTTGCAAGAAGATTTACAGAACTTTGTGAATAGAGTTAAGTCGTATAGCTTCTCATTTGTTATGGCTTGGACCTTTCATGGCTGATATTGGTGCGCAGACTCCTTTCTTTTATATTTTAAGAGAGAGGGAAATGATATATGATTTATTTGAAGCTGCCACGGGCATGCGAATGATGCATAATTATTTCCGTATTGGAGGAGTAGCTGTAGATTTACCCTACGGTTGGATAGATAAATGCTTAGATTTTTGCTATTATTTCTTTCCAAAAGTGACAGAATATGAAAGGCTTATTACACGCAATCCTATCTTTTTGAAACGAGTGGAAAATTCATTCATCTGCCAGTGATGGAAAATTTTATTTCAACTTTACTTGGAAAAATTACCTTGAAAGCACATATCATGGAAGATACTTAATCCCAACGCCTAGCATGTTATACTTTTCACTCACCACCTTAGGCGCATACCACACTTGAAAGACGTTTTCATTCAAAAAAAAGTCCAACGCCTAGGATATTTTCATCTCCCCCCTTTACCTTACTTTGGCGCACTTTATACATGTTGGAGGATATTTTTTTAACTTCAATGCCTAGGCAACTTTATTTCACCACCTTGTATTTTACTTGGGCGCATATCACATGTAGAGGAGAATAACACATCTCTAACGCCTAGCCTTGGCCTCTTGACTTATCAAACATAGGCGCATATAGCAAGTTTGGAGGAATAAAACTTTTCAACGTCTTTGTTTTGACTTGTGACTTCTCAAAAATGGGCGCATTTCACCTATGGAGGTGGATGAAGCTTGACACTTAGAATTTATTTTGCATGCCACTAGTTGGAAGTTGGCGCATATTAGCATGCATGAGGGATAAGACTTGTAACGCCTCTAATAGGTGGCCCTTTGACTTCCTCTTTTTGTCTTTACATGGCCCCATTTGGGCGCATTTTGCACCTCATGAAGGATGAAAATCCTTTGACTTGTTGACCTCATGGCGCATTTCAGCTCTTGAGAAGGATGGGCGCATTTGGGGGGGTGAGGAAGATTTTAAATTTCCACGCCTTGGATGTGACTCTTCACCTTCCTTTCCTTTGTCCTTACATGCCCTCTTTTGGGCGCATTTAGGCCTAGTAGGAGGATGAAAACTGTTGACTCTTTGACTTTTTGTGAACTTGGGTGCATTTTACTAGTGGAGGAGGATGAAAATCTACACTTAGAAAATTTTGCATGTATCTTCCACCAACTTTTCCTTGGGCGCATTTTGGCATGAGAGGAGGACGAGTTTTATACTTAGAAACTTTTCCAACATGAGGCCTTGAGCTGGGCGCATTTTGCCATATGTGAAGGATGAAGTCCAACACTTAAACATTTTCTTGACTTCCAGCTTGATGAGGGCGCATTTTGCCTGGGGAGCAGGATGAACTTAACACTTAGAGAAAATTTTAGCAACTCCTCAAGGATGGCGCATTTAGAGGTGGCAGGTGGATTTTTCAATGCCTTAGAAACCTTTTCAAACACCTGAAGGCAAGCTGGGCGCATTTTCAAGGTGGTGAAGGATAAAGTTCCTGACTTAGCTATTTTTTTTTTTATTTTTTTTTGTCTTCGCCAGTTTCTCCATGCCTTACTATTTATAGTAAGCCCTTCAACTCTTGCACTTCAGAAGCTCAGAATGATTTGAAATTTTGGACGCTGGATCCTCACAACTTCATCAACCTGTTGACACTGCTATTTTTAGTTGGCCTGCTATTTTTAGCTCATTTCTGAAGGTGATTTACTATAAATAGTAACTGCTCATTTCTGATACCTCCACAACTCCGTTTGATTTGAAATTTGAATGATGCGCTCCTCACCACGTGACCTGCCTGCTGACATCGGCGCATGCAACTGATTTGCTATTTTTAGCCTGTTTCCAAAATGACTTACTATAAATAGTAAGTGCTCCATTTGTCTTCAAATTTTACCAGCAGATAGATTGA